>CM069928.1:18503663-18626681 GCA_036172225.1 Cryptocoryne crispatula var. balansae | reverse complement strand
ACATGACCCGAACCATCTCCAGTACTCGAGCGACGCCGTGAGATGAAAGTTCGGGGATCAATGTGAGTGTGGGACCGAGGTGAGGAGTCTTTACCGCTTTCCGAGTGTCTTACGATTCACTCCCCTTTTCCCCTATTCCATCTTTCACCTTTTCTTGAGGTGCCAATCCGGAACCCATTTTCGGAGTCGACAAATCTCTCGATGTCGGATCGCCTTTGGACGTCGGGACGGCTTTGGAGAAGAGCTTGGATGACCTCTGGACGAGCTAGGCACTAGGGATTAACCTTGGGTTGTTGAGAATAGCCCTCAATTTATAGGGGAAGGAAGCCAGTGCAAAAAATGGAAACTGGACCGACCGCGCCCCCGCTCTTCAAAGGAGACGAGGGCGCGCTGGGCGCGCCCTCACTTCGGGGGCGCGGTCTGCGCACCCCCAGTTTCAAAGAAACTGGGGGCACGGTACGTGTCTCACTGCTAAAATTCGCTAGAAACTTCCGGAAATTGCTAAAATTCGACTTGACATACATAACCCGCCCCCGAACCGGGGGCACGGTACAAATAATCGAAAATTTTCGATGGAAACCTTCCAAAAAAAATGGTTTAAAAGGTGCTAATCGGGGAAATTTCCGATTTTTGGAAACCGACCGTGCCCCACCTTTCAAAGAAACCGGGGCGCGCAAGGCATGCCCCCGGTTTGAGGGCGCGCAGGGCGCGCCCTCCCTTTTCAAAGGGAGCGGGGGCGCGGTAGACTCTCTCTCCTGCGTGCGTGTTCTGCGAGCCGTATCTTGCAAACGGGATGTCCGATTCGGCTCCCGTTTGTTGCGTTGGAAAGAGGACCTTCAACCTCACCTCCTCAAGTCGATAAACCATCCGGCATGACTACCGAGATGTTCGCACGGGGCTTTCTACCGGTTTACCCTTTCGCGGAAAGCCAAAAACCCGTGGCGAAGATCCGAAAGAGCATGGTTCCGGTCGAGAAATCTCGGGTCAACTCGAGATGACTTAAAATGATGCCCGAACAAGTCCAGCATGATCAGAAAACCCAAAGTCATCCAAAAATTTGAGATTAACCCAGTAAACGTGAACCGAAACTCGGAAAAGCCGGGAAACCCTAAAATTGACTGAACCGGACGTATGGCCATGATTGATGAAAATATTCGGCTAGAATCAACCCAGATGACCCGAAAAGACCCGGTGATGACCGGAAAGGCCTAACATGTGGTCCGGGATAGCCGTGTCAGTATAGATCGAAAAAGCTGTAACGAAAGCCGTCATTGACCGACGCCTACCGAAATGACTTCTCGAAAACCCTGAATGTTACGGAACACATGCGGGACTCCCGAGACCTTCAATTATAAACCATTCAAGGTCGGTCATTGAGCAAGCTTCGTGTTTTATGGTTCACGCGCGGCTCTCGCTTGAAGGTTTCGGCATCATTCCGGGAATTATTGGTCCATTCTCAACTCACAAGGGGGGCTCCACCAATGTCCTTAGCTCACGTCCACGAGGTAATCCGAATCAGGTAACGGTCAAATAAGAATATCGCCTATGGAATAAGAGTCTGGGGCTCCGAATTAGGCCAATTTGGCGTGTCTACATAGAGGACCACTGCTTTCATCCCATATGCCAAAGCATATAGGGTTTGTCCAGTGGGAGTCCTTACAGAAGTACGATAAGCCCATAGAGCATTTACAAGCTTATCAGGCCAGTCGGCAAACTTGCTAGACTTACAAGATTTTTTGATGATCTTGATTAAGGTATTATTGGTGGCTTCTACTTGACCATTGCCTTGAGGATAGTATGGTGATGAATGATGCAATGAAATGCGATACCTGTTGCAAAGATCACATAGATCTTGAGAGAGAAATTATGGCCCATTATCAGTGACGATGTCGCTGCGGATCCCGAACCTTGCCATGATGTTGCGCTTGATGAAGGAGCAGACTGTTGACACCTTAATCTCCATGAACACTTCCTCTTCAGCCCACTTTATGAAGTACTCCGTTGCCGTCAGAATGAATGATTTTGAGCCTATTTCAGAGTTGAGGTCACTCAAGGGGCCAATGAAATCAAAAGCCCACATGGCGAAAGGCCATGGGGCATGAATTGGAAGAAGGGAAGATGCGGGAGAGTGAATCTTGTCGGCGTGGAGTTGACATGAATGATAGTGCCGGACAAAGATGGAGTAGTCTTCTTCTAGAGTTGGCCAATAATACCCTTGTCAGATGATTTTCTTAGCAAGGGCTTGGGCATTCACATGACCACCACAAACTCCAGAATATGCTTCCTTTAGCACCAACTCGGCTTCTTCTTCATCAAGACACCTGAGTAAGATTCAACTTAGGCTTCTCTTATAGAGCACTCCTCCTAAGATTGTATACCTCTAGGATACTCTTTTAATTACTTTCTTTTCCTTGGCGGTTGATCCAGGCAGATATGACTAATCTTGGCAATACCTCGCAATCTCGTCATACCAAGGTCTCTCACCTTCTTCTAATTCTTCCAACTCAATTAAGGAGATTTCTTCTTTGTGTTCCAAGTATTCTTTTCTATTGAACCTCTCCTTAACCTTTAGAAAACGTCCATCCTCAATTGCTGGAATTGACCTCTTACAGATGTGGATAGTTCGCACTTGCCTGCCTAGCGGGATAGATAGAGATGAAGCTAGTAAAGCTAAGGCATCAACGAGGATATTCTAAGAATGGGGGACATGGACAAAAGTGAATTTGAAAAATAGCTTGATGTAGTAGGTGGTGAGCTCCCGGTAGGGTTTGAGGTTTGGATGGGAAGTTCGGTATTTGGATAGGACTTGGCGTAGGATCAATTGACTATCACCTATCACCCTCAGTTCGGTGGCACCATGGAAGTGAGCAGCCTCCAGCCCGGCCAACAAGGCTTCATACTCAGCTATGTTGTTTCTTGCTGGAAAGTCAAGCAGAAAAGCCTGTGGAATGGTGACACCTTCAGGTGATAGAAGGATGTGGGAACCTCGTGAATCATTTTCTTTCTTGGAAATGTGTTTAAAAGATTTGTTTTTAAATGTTGAAAATATCGTACCTGAATTTTCTAGTAAAATAGGTGATAGACCATAAAAACTACTAGATAGTCCAGGTGATATTAGAAGAGTATAGAACCGAGGTTCGGGTTTTGTGAAAATATTTTTTGACCTCTCTCCATCGGATGGTGCGAATATCCAATGTTCATTTACATCGAGCAAACACTCGAACACCCTTGATTAACTGCCATAACGATCTTGTTTGACGAGAGCGTGCACATCCACAACGTATAAAGAACACAAAGGGCCCTTGCCTTTCAGGCCCGATGAGATGCAAACAAGTTTGATTAGATTTTGTTTGAAGTTGTTTTATGTTTGATTTATGAATTTATTTGGATGTGATTTGAAATGTTGATTTCAGATTTCCATTTAACTTGGATTTAAATGTTATTTGTTTTGAGCTTGTTTGAATTGTTTGATTTGTTTTACTTCAATTGGTTGAAGTTTATTTTATTTTTGTTTGAACTTGATATTTTAGATGTGTTTATAAATTTTGACTTGTTTAAGTTTAATTGACATGTGTTGAGTCATTTTCATGTGATTATCTCATGTCGGTTGGTGTTTTCATACCAATTCGGGTGTGTTCGGTATGTTTCAAGTGTTTTGAAGTTTGGTTCAAATTGATTAAACTTGAACTTCAGATTGTTAATGATCTGAATTTGGCATGTTTTAAGATGAATTTCATATACCTTAATGTTTTCTTTATGTGTTCTTTTCAATTGGTTTGATTTGCATTTGTTTAAGCATTTGAATTCAAATGGATTAAATGTATTGAATCAATTTTTCCATATTGTATTAAATCTGATTTTTGTTGGATGTTAAAGCTTTAATGATCTATTTTAAGCATGTTTTAAGGTTGGTTTGAATGTATTTTAAGATTTAATTAAGTTAACTTCAGATTTGGTTAACTCTTGTTCGGTTTGCATCACATCCGGTCTGTCGGGCTAGTGTCGATGCCCAGTCACATGCAATCAACTCGGCACTTGAAATGTTCATTGAATATTCATGTTCATGCTGGTGTACATCATATGTGGCAGTTCATATGCCATGTTCAATGCTGTCAATGGTGCAAATGTGTGAATGTCCTTCCCTTGGTGTAAAATACCACTTGATTGGGACAATTTTGGCAGCATTCCGCCTTATTTTCCAATCGGTGTGGAATTTTACCCGTCCTACAAGGCATAGTCATTTGACTTTCCAAGTAGTGGGAAGGGTCCGTCTGCAGTGGGAAGTGTGTCCCATGCCTACGCCCGGGTCAACGTTCCGGTGCATGCCGGATGAGCCGCCCAATGAAGTGTCCAGTTGTGGACTAACTCCTTATTTAATTTTGGCATTTTGCCTTCAGATTTAATTAAGGTTTATTTTAAGTGTCCAAGGCCCAATGGGCCAGCTTCATCAGCACAATGGGCTGGTCTTCACGTCTCATGGCCTGAGAAGGCCGGCTTCATACCATGTCGGCCCGGTTGGCCAAATCTTGAGCTTCATGGGCCCTGGCGACCTGCTTTGAGCTTCATGACCCAATGGGCCTGATTTTCACCTCCATGGCCTGATTGACCTGATTTGCACTCCATTTTTGCACCTTGACATCTTGCTGTAGCAGCGGAGTAGGTGAGCCTCAAAGGGGCTGGAATGGGTTGCCTAAGGTGCTGTTTAAGTGGGCTTTTGGTAGGACTTCACAAGGGACAGGTTTAGGTGTAAACTAGGACTGGTTTAGGAATGCACAAAGGGCATTTTGACATGTAGAAATCAGGGCCACCCGGCTTAACTCTTGGCCCGTCCGGCGGATTCCAAGAGGCCCGGGCTGTCACCCCTCTTTCTACACATCAAAGAGGATGTTTGGTTTGTTTGGGGGTTCTGTAGAAGCTGTATTGGGTGTGTTGCACATAGGGCAAACTAGGTGACCATCAAAGGGGCCTGACATGGGTGCTCACAAGGGGGCAGAACTTGGGCCAGCAAGGGGGCCTGTTTTGCATGCCATTCGGGGCCTGATTGGGGGAGGCAGGAGGTGCATGTCCAAGTGACCATCAGTGGGATCAAACAAAGCATGATAGTAGAAGGTTTAGAGGCCAACATGGAGGGCCAAAAGGGTGCACAAAGGGGCTGGTTCAGAGGCCTGTTTTAAGGGGCAGCAAGGGGCTGTTTTTGTGATGGCCAAATAGAGGGTACACTTGGGGTTTTCTGTAGACAAACATGAAGGGCACTAAAAGGGGCTGAATGGGCATTACTCAGAGGGTATGACACCATGGATAGGGGTATAGAAGAGAAGGGGAAGAGTTGAATAAAAAGGCTACATTGGAACACACTTTTTCAACTCACCGGTTTTTTTCTTCTCTCTTGAACTGCAGGTGGTGTTGAAGATGATGGGCTGAAGGTGCCACCAAACCCTTATTCTCTTGCTGTTTGATGAGAAAAGGGGGTCTTATCCTTGATGATGTTGATGGATGGAGCAAAGGAATGAAGAGAGCTTGCTGCTCTTGCTGAAGTTGGCACACCAATCAGGTGGGCAGGTTGCACCTGCTGCTGGCGCACCTGCTGGAGGGAGGCCTTTTCTCCTTCTTATTCTTCACTTGGAACACCACAAGGGGGCTGGAGAGGTTGCTGACTTTCTTATGACGACGTCCAAGCAAGGAGAAGCTGTCTTGGAGCAGGGTAGAGGGAGGAGAGGCAGGGCTTCCATAGGGTGATCAGCTTGTCCTGCACATGGCCAGCTGAGGGGGCTTTTATAGGGGCTGAGGGGCACCATCTCCAGGAGGAGATAAGGCTGGAGGTTGTTGAGAGGAGATAAGGATAACTCAAGGGAGGTTGGGGATGATAAGGATAACCCATAGTTGGTTGTTGAGGATGATTATGCGCCAACTAGAAAGAGAGGGAGAGAAGGGTGCGCACCATCTCCTCCTTTCAAGAAGGTGTGCGCACATGACATGTGGAAAGAAGGCTGGTTCGACCAAGACTTGGATGAGGATAAGCTTGGTTAGTTTTAGTATTAGTTAGGATGAAGATAAACCAAGGGAGAGATAGGGATAACCCATGGGAGGTGGTTGAGGGAAGTGGTCGAGTGGGACCCACTAGCCAAGGAAGGAGGAGGTGGGTGCGCCTCCCTCCCCTATTTTCTAGGGCTTCTTGCGCACACATCAGATGAGGGAGGATGGAATTCGACCATGACAGGTTGGGTTAGCCCATCTTGGGTTAGGTTTAACCCTGGTTTAATCAAAGTGCTCCCGATCCAACGGCTAGCATTAATTCCGACCAAAACCAATTAAATAAATCCCAAATTGACTTCAAAAAAATTCCAGATCATTCCCCGATGGCCATTGATCTTATGCTCTATCCTGATGTGTGTTTGAGATCACTTGAATTGCAATGGATCACTTAATTTAGCTAGTTTCTCTGATCGGTGCGATCTCGGCCGTCGATAATGTCGAAAACTGTATCTGAGTGCAATTACCTTCTCCCATTGGCCAAATTTATTTTTCATGCATCAATATTAATGAGATAAAAGTTTTGGGACATGAAAATTGAAATTTTCAGCCCATGGGTCGATCCAGAGCTAATCGGACCATTATGCCCCTGGTGCGAGAACATACGGCTTTCCGTCCGGATTTGCTCTTTCTTGCATATCTCTTCATCCGGGGGTCAGATTTTCGATCCGTTTCGAGCGTTGCCTAGATATATCCAATCTTGACAATGTGGTAAAGTTGGAATTCCATGTTATAGTCCCAATTTGTCCCAAAGTATCAGGGGCAAAATGGTCATTTCGGCCTTCCGGTGTCCGTTTTTCATGTTTTGGGCACCGTTGCGAAGCTCTTGACCGGGGCTATGCAATGAGCACATTATATTGGCCATTTGTAGCATGTAAGGCCATGCCAAGGCATTTCCAAAGCCTGTTTACATCATCTATTCATGAATTTTTCGAATCTGGGTCAGATTTTCTGCACCGGCTTCGGCATTGCTGAAACTTGTATCAAGCAAGCTAAGCGGAAAAATTTGATGCCAACAAAGGACAATACCTATCTTTCTACCTTGATAGTTTAGAGCCCCATCAAAATATAATGTCTAAAGATTGGAAGATCGGACTAACATTAGTTCGTCATCCGGGAACTCTGACCAGACTGGGTCAAAGACGGGTATGAGATGATGGGCAAGGTGTTCAGCATTAGTATATCCCTTGATTGCCTTCTGTGGGACATAAATGATATCAAATTTGGACAAGAAGCTCTTCCATCGCCCTAACCGATCAGTCAAAATTGTCTTCTCTAACATAAACTTAATAGGATTGATACGAGCAATGAGCTTGACTTGGTGAGCAAGAAAATAGTGCTTGAGTTTCTGAACCACCCAAACAAGAGCAGCACGGGTCTTTTCTACCACAGTGTACTTCAGCTCACAAGCATCAAACATCTTAGACAAGTAGTAAGTAGCTCGTTCTTTCCCTTCTTCATCAACTTGTGCAAGGACTGCCCCAAGAGAGTTCTCAAGAACCGAAATGTAGAGGACCAAGGGCTTGTCGGGAATTGGTGGTCTAAGTACAGGGGGACTTTCCAGGTATGTTTTCAACCCATCAAACGCCTCCTGGCACTTCGAATCTCATTTAAACTCAGCCCCTGCCTTGATTAACTCATAAAAAGGTTTACACCTTTGGAAATGTTGTGAGATAAACCAGCGGACACATTGTAGCCTCCCAATCAATCCTCGAAGCTCTTTCATATTCTTCAAGAACCACTAATTACTTTGGTCTTGTTTAGGTCGATCTCTATGCCCCTTTTGCTTACTATGAAACCTAGTAGTTTTCATGATGAAACTCCAAATGTACACTTCTTAGGGTTCATTTTCAGCTTATATACTCTAGCTCGTTGCAAAACTTTCCTTAGCACTTCAGAATGATCTTCCCGACTCTTGGACTTGATAACCAAATCATCCACATACACCTCTACAAGGGTGTGCATCATGTAGTGAAAGATAGCCATCATAGTTCTCTGATATGTAGCACCAGCATTCTTTAACCCAAAGGGCATGAAAACATAGCAATATGTTTCCCAAGGTGTAGTGAACGAGGTCTTCTCTTGGCCCTCCTCAGCTAACTGGATCTGATTGTATCCAGAATAGCCATCCATGAATGAAAGCATTTCAAATCCAGCTATGTTATCAACCAAAACCTCGATATGAGGTAAAGAGAAATCATCCTTAGGACACGCTCGGTTTAAGTCCCTGAAGTCTATGCAAATCCGAACCCATCCATCCTTCTTCATAATAGGGACTATGTTAGCCACCCATTGCGGATATAGGACGACTTTAATAAATTTTGCTTGGTGTAGTTTGTCGACCTCTTCTTTCATTTTGAGTGCAATATCAATGTGGAATCTCCTGAGCTTTTGTTTAACCGGGGTAGTTCCAATTTTCAAGGTTAATCTATGTTCAACCAATGCATTATCTAGTCCTGGCATGTCTTCATATGTCCACGCGAACATGTCCTTATATTCTTCCAAAACATTGATCAAATGTTGTTCTTCTGAGGGAGTGAGGTTTGCACTAATGAGGATAGTCTTAGGATCTTCTAGGGTTCCTAAATTCAGTTCCTTGGTTGGTTCATTCCCTGTGGCTGATGGTTCTTCAAATCTTCTAAGTCCAGATGCATACGCATCAGCCAAGTCCTCGATTTCATCCTCAGATTCAGGATCCTTTTATGATACCACCTCATATACTCCTAAAGTATGATATATGTTATGCTCCTCCTCATATCGGATTTCATCTAGCTGGATGATATTCTCTAAGAAATTTGGTAGCCTTGCACACTCTGCGCATTTCAGTGCCAATTGTTGCAGATACCTATTTGGAACTCGTTTATCTCTAACTTTCCTATTTCCTAACCTAACATGACCTATTGAAGACAAAGCTGGAAAGGTGGTATTTATAGTGAAGGGAGGATCGAGTAAATCGATCAATGATTCAGAAGAAAGGGATCCCTGATTGGGAGCACCCTCTAGTGTGACCATAAAAGAGGCCTCCCAAGTATAACCCGAAAAGTTGGATCCAGTTCCAGGATATGGAAGTTAGTTTAGACCACATATGGTCCAAGTTTAACCTCTAGTGTGACCACCCCACGTGCAGACTTCTTGGAGTTGTTGTAGGCCATCACCATGGCACAGGATTGCTTAATTTCTTGTTCAAATATGCCGCACAACTACAAAGTTTCTGGTGGCATAATGTTGATAGAAGCTCCAGTGTCAACCAAATAGGATTTCACTTCAATATTACAAATAACCACAGCTACATTCAAAGCATATCTCCTGACCTCTAGATATGCTAATACCTCCTGAGAGAAAGTGAGTGTTAGGTGCTCACTTCTAGGGGCTAACACTATAGTGATCTTCTTAGGTGGGAGATCTTCATTCACCATTACCCTTTGCAAATATTGTTATAAAATCTCCTGGTGCACCTTTGATCTTTTAATCAACTCAAGTATAGAGATACGGGCCGGTGTCTTATCCAAATGTTTCAACAAATCATATGCCATGCCCGACAAATGTTCTTCCACTTGTTCTTCCTCCACTGGATCCTACGGTTGAATCCCGGCTTGGGAAAATATCCGCTGGAACATCCTCCCACTCTGAAGCACCAGGGCTATTTGGCGATCGGGTAGAGGTGATGGGTTAACTAGGGTGGGCTGTAGTGGAACAGGTGGTGTAGGTGCAGGTATGGTAGGCAATGGGATTAGTGGTTCTGGGATGATTGGGTTTATGGGTAGAGGGGTAGGGTTTGGAGGTGGTAGTGATGGTGATACTGGTGGCCTGATAAGAAGAGGAGGGGGTGCAGGAGTGGTTGATGGGTATAATGAAGGTGTTGGTGGTATGTTCGGTTGGGGTTTTAGAGTGACAGAGCTCATAGGCTGGGGGTTCAGGTTCGGTGGTGATTGTGGTGGTTGGATGAGCAAGGGCCGGTGTGTAGCAATGGTTGAGGGAGGTGTAGTCAAGGTGGGGGCTGGCCTAATGATGAGTCGGCAAGAAGAAGTGGCAGCTAGTGGTTGGGTTTTCAAGCTTGGTGGTGGTTGTGGAGTACATGGTGCATGGATTATCTGTCTAGGAGGGTTCCTAAAAGGAGGCCTAGCTGGGTTGACTGGCATGGTTGCATTGCGGTTTTCTAGTTGCCAACGTTGAGCACGGTTGGCATCTTCCTGGACAATGGAGTGTACTAGACCAATTCCTGGGTTTGGATGTGCTGGTGCCGGTGCTGGAGCGGGAGCATGTAATGGGAGCGGATTCTGAACAATCCCCAAGACAGGTTGTTGAGGTTGAGCCGGTGGACGCTACCGCTGCTGCTTTCTATCCTTTATTGCCTGTATACATTCCCCCATTTGAGCCCAATCAATGCTGCCTTGGTCATTCAGATCGTGGATGTAATCCTTGAATTGAAAACACACTTCTACAGTGTGACCAGGATACCGGTGGTAAGCACAATATCGGGACATATCTGCATTTGTTGGCCAAACCTCTCTTTCCTTGGGAAATTCCAAATGTTTCTCTGCCATGAGTACATTGAAGATGTCGGTCAAGAAGTAAGAGAGTTGTTGGTAATTCTCTCTCCTAGGACCTCCCCTTCGTGGTGCCTGATTGGGTGGTGGTGGTGCCCTATTGTAGGTAGGTAGACGAGGTTGCTGGGGTTGTGCTACTGGCTGAGGTGGTTGTCGTGGTTGTGGTGACCTAACCTGTTGTTGAGAAGGGTGGTAAGAAAGGTTCTGTGGTGGGCTCCTAAACTGATTTTGACAATTCCCTCCCTGGTTCCCCACAATGTTTACAACTTCATTGTTGACCACTCTCTCGGTTGTAGGCCCAACTGGTGCAGAGGGGGTCTTCCTGATGTTCCTAGGTTTGGGATCAAATGGATTTATCATGGTGGCATATTTGAAGTGGGCTTGCAAGTATCGGGCACTATCATAGAGTTCATTCATGGTGGTAGGACGGTGCATGATCAATACATTCCTTAGAGCTGGTGTGGTGTTCCCGATAAGCATCTTCACTTGTTCCCCTTCAGAAATAACATTTGTCTGTTTCTCTGCCATTCCCCTCCAGCGATCAGCAAACTTTATGAAGTCTTCCTCGGGCTTCATCTTCTCAGCAATCAAATCTGTAATGGAGCATGATGGTGCCACCCGGTCTCTATATCTTTGCAAAAATTTGGTCTTGACAATATCAAAATCTCCTGCCTCAAAAGGTCAAGCGAGTAGAACCATTCCAATGCAGACCCTTCTAGGGATCGGCATAACAAGAAAACAAGAACCCTACGATCATTTTTCTAGAATGAGGACACGTAGAGAAAATCATTTAGGTGGAGAAAAGGATTGCCAGCTGTAGACACGCCAAATTTGCCTAATTCAGAGCATAAAACTCATGTTTTATAGGGTAACATGCATGATTGATCATATGATGATGCCGGGTCCTTTTAAGTTGATTTGGAGCTTCGCCGAACGAAATCGGATGTTCTCCGACGTTTTCCGCAAAAAGCCGTAATTTCCGAGCGAAAGCTGCACGTAAATCGTGTGAACACGGAAATTGGCTGAATGACCAATGCCTAATGATCATGCATTGAAGGTTATGGTCATATTTACACCCCGGACAAGTTTTGTTGCATTCCGTGCCTTTCCGGTTTGCCGTCGAAGTCATTTTGACCTATATCGGACCTTCTGTTCACTGCCCTAACTTACGGATAAAATTCTGAAGTTTTGGAGAGTGTGGTGGCTGATCCGATGCTATAGAGAGCTTCTTCGGCCTGTTATCTTTCCAACGCAACAAACAGCGTCAAATTCTGAGTCCGGGAGTGTTCGTAATGGCTTCCGGAAGAAAGACGCGCAAAACCAGTCCCATGCGCCCGGGTTCCTGGTCACATGCGCCCGGGACCCAGGGCACGTGTCCATGCGCCCTACCAGTGAGGCACGTGACCATGTGCCCTCACTTGAGGGCACATGCGCCCCCCCTTTGAGGCACGTGGGAACCAGTTTTTCACCGGGACTCTACCACTGAACCGCCGACTGGATAAGGCCTCTTTTCTCGGGAACTGTGCCCATGCACCCCCCCTGGGGGGCACATGCGCCCCTCAGTGGGGCGCATGCGCCTGGCACCAGGGCGCATGCGCCTGGCACCAGGGCGCATTTATCCCTATTTTTTAGCTCCGATCAGACCTTCTGTTCTCCTATAAAAGGACTCTGATTCTGGTCATTCAAGAGAGATGAGCACGACTCCCCAAGCATCTCAAGACGTCCTAGCACCCTCCTGCATCAATTTTATGATTTTTAGAGAGAGAATTTCGAGTTTTTAGAGAGAGAAAAGTCGGTTCAAGAGAGAGGAATGCTGTTCTGCAAGTGATCTGCCAAGTCTCTCTTCCTCGGCCTCTACAGCAGTGTGTGGACGTCTGCTGCCTGAGATTTCTTCATCAAAGTTCTTCCTCTCCAAGTCTTCTTGAGTTTACAATAGACGGCACTTGATTCTGAGGTCGGGGCTGATCGTGACGAGCTCAAAAGCAAAGTCGCGTCTGGCAGATCCTGGACTGCTACTCGGCTTTTTCGACAACACAGATTTGGCTATATCTTCCTCTATACAACTCAGAATCTTTCTGTTTTTTTTCCTATATCTTTGTTTAGTGATTATACATCCTCCTATCATTTTTTTACATTTTTTTCAATACTTTTACTCTGTTAATCCGAAAAATAAAAAAAGGGGGTTAGAGATAACCCTAATCCGGTCAGTTTCTAGTCAATTGTGTGTTTTATGTTATTCTCTTTACATATACTCCACTTTGTCTAGTTCTAATTGTCTATTTCACTTGCTTATTTGTCTAGTTGCACAGAACATCAAGCACCCACCGCGTTGAGGACTCTTCTTCATCGGCCGGCCGAAGAAGGAGAAGCTTTAACTCACATTCTTCACGCTAAGGTACACACGGTCATTTTAATTCTATAAATCGGAACCCACGGTTCCTGGCGACCACATTTATTTCTTCTCACCCTCCTCCCACATGACCCGAACCATCTCTTTGGTGATCGAGCGACGCCAAGGGATGAAAGTTCGGGGATCAATGTGAGTGTGGGACCGAGGTGAGAGTTGCTTTCCGAGCTTTATTCCTTTCTTTCCTCATCCCCTCTTGAGGTGACGATCTGGGTTCATAGACTTCCCTGAAAAGGAGAGGACCCCGTCGAATTTTCAGAGTCGACACCAGTACCATTGTAGCGGCGATAAACTGGTAGTTCAGAAGGTGGCAGGTGAAGAACTGGCAAAGAAGGAATAGAAACCTCAGGAATTGACTTGGAGTCCAGGCGACATCTCAGCTCTTCTAACATTCATTCATCTGGGTGAGTTGATTCAAGATTGCCTAGGTGAGGGCAAGTTCTTGGTTTACTGGTGGGGGTTGTAGACACGCCAATTTGGCCTTATTTGGAGCTTAAACCCTTATTCCATTGGCAACATATCTTTTAGACCATCAAAATCGTGATGAACCACCCTTTTTGATGAGCCATGGTGCTTATTGGAAATATGAGTATGATTTACTAATTTCTAATCAAATCTGTGTTTGTCGAACAAGAGACTCTTCGTGGTGTGCCAGATTATGCTTTTCCCTGCATATTCTCTATTTGAAATTTTTTCACAGGATTATATGGACATATACTAAATAAGTCTTAAACATCAATAATATTACACTCTGAGTCCTATTTTCAATACAACAAATGGCATTCAATTCTGATCTCCCATTTGTCCGCAGCGCCTTTTAGAAGTCAGACATGCAGTTTTGTCCGCACACAGCACCGATCAAGCCCAAGTGCATGCAAGCCCAGCCCATTGGGCACATATCTGAAAAATTCACGAACTTACCTTCATTTTTCCTCCTACATATCACTTGTTATAGTATCTGTAAGCTCCATGGTCTAAATTAGCATCATCAAATGATGGCAATCCAACTTGTTGTCTTATACATTAAAAAGTGCCATTTTTAGACTAGATTTGTTTCCTCTTCAAGTGGAGACATATTTTGAACATGGGGAAGGTGATCCATGATTTTAAATCCATCTCAATCAATTGGGTAAGTTTCCATAAGTCTCATGATGAAAATTAGCATCATTAAATGGAGGAAATCCAACCTATGGTCGGATGTATCAAAACTTGCTATTTTTTGACCTGGTTCCCATCCCCTATAAAGAGAGACTCATATGAACGACCTAAGAAGGACATACCCATCCTACAGAAATTCTCTCTTCATCCTACAGCCACCCTTGGCTTGTCCCAACCTCTCCAAATCGTCCTCTCTTCGTCCCGGTGCCCAGAGATCATCCCAAAGTGAAAAAGAAGCCGGTCTATGCTCCGACATGTTGTACTGCTGATCATCGGCTTCTACAGATCTTTATAGTCATTTTACGGCCTTCCTTCCTTCAGAAGAAGTGTGTTTAATCAAGATATATTTCATATACAACAAACTTAGATCAATTCTGACATTCCCTCGGCTTGTTATGGCTTCAACACCGGTGCTGCACAGACAGATCCGAAGTCTTCTCTTCTAAGTCATCATCTTCTCAGTCAATTTCAGTACATTTAATGGTGGATTAAGCCTATACATCCTTCATAGAAATTGTTCCTAGGTGAGTCCTCTTTTATTTAAAATAAGAATTATTCAATTTGGATATCTGTGGTGCCCATAGCATGTCCTACATCGACATTGTGCTGGGAGTTTCCAGAACTTCATTGTCCAAGATCCGGATTATCAGGTAAATTAAGATTATTTATCATAAAATTAAAGAAAACTTGTATTAATATCAAACCACCCTTAGTGAGTTATCTTTATTTTGAGATAAATGGCACTCAATTCTGACATGGGTGCTGTCTATTACATTCTCTGTACCAAAGTCGCGCTAGAAGGGTGCAAAGCTACCCGAACCGGCCTTCTTCAAACAACTTGGCTTCAACTTAAGCGACATACTTCATAAGTCCTTATTAACTCATTTCATTCAGTTTTTTTACTGTCTTAGAACATTTTTTACTTCATTTGCATCATTTTTACATAATTAAAAATACACAAAAAAGAGGTTAGGGCTCGCCCCAATCCGGTGAGTTCTATTCCAATTGCTCTTTTGTTTCATCTCTTCTTCTATAGTTTCTACACTAGTTCTAATCAGTTTCTTTCACTTGGTTTATTGTTCTAGTTGCACAGGTTGATCAAGCTAGCATCGGTTGTGGACTCTTCTTCATCGGTCGGCCGAAGAAGAAGAATGTTGAACTCACATCCCTTTCTCCCACGCTAAGGTACACACGGTCAACTTCTTTCTATTTCCATTACATAAAGTGGAGCCCGCGACTCCTGGCGACCACAATTTCTCTTATCATGTTCTAAGTTATTCTCCTCCTCACTCTCCTCCCACATGACCCAAACCATCTCCGGTGCTCGAGCGACGCCGTGAGATGAAAGTTCAGGGATCAATGTGAGTGTGGGACCAAGGTGAGGAGTTTTTACCGCTTTCCGAGTGTTTTCCAATTCACTCCTTTTTTTCCCTATTCCATCTTTCACCTTCTCTTGAGGTGCTGATCCAGAACCCGTTTCTAGAGTTGACAGGGGTATGTGGTTAGAAGCGTGATTCTAGAATTGAGGAGCATGACTTGGAAAATTCTCTAAAGATTGTCCCATGACTTGTTAGGCCAAGGGAGAAACATGGTTGAAATAGGGTGGCTGGACAAATGATGGTTGAACCACAGATGGTTGAACTATAGATGGTTGAACTATAGATGGTTGTGCTAGTGATGGTTGAATCACAGATTGCTGAACAATAGGTGGTTGAACAAAGGATGATTGAATGAGTGGTGGTCGAACCATAGGACAAGGAGATGAGGCAACTTGGTTGGCTTCAACCTAATCAGAGGCAATTTTACCCTTCACCATAGATTGTATACGGGAGTAGATTCTAGGTCAGTATAAAGAGACAATTCTCTAAAGAGTTGTTCAACATCACGAGGAGCAGATGGCTGAGGAACCTCTTGCGCTTCTGACTCAAACAAGGGATTAACATGACCATCTGACAGAATTGGTTGGTGACCCATCTCGTGCTCTTGACGTTCAGCGTGTTCTGCCATTCCAACGTGCCTTCCAGACCTTAATTGCATTGTCACCTTCAACTTAGCAAGAGGAGGGTAAAATAAACGAGTTGGCAAAACAAACAAAAAACCTTTTTTTATTTTTTTAGTATTTTTAAAAATGTTAGAGTTTTCAATTTTTGTTTGACAAACAAGTGATGCAAAGACTTGAAAACAAGATTACACAATGATTTTGATTAAACCTTAGGTTTATGGATTTTTTAAGAATTATTCTCTCAACAAATGGGTTAGAATCCTCACTTCAATCTCCAATGACCTAGGTTTTACACAATCTGACCACGTGTAGGTAACATAGGATGCTTCGAGTTTTGGGGAGTGGTACAACCAAACCAATCGTGAAGAGGAATACTCCACGTATGAGGAATTATGGAGGCCTTGATGAAAACAAACCAAGTCAACTAGGAAGGAATATCCTAGAAGAGAGATCAGAATCCACCAAGAGGGTGTTTTGGATAGGAGGGGTAAATGGGAGAGAGCTCCCGTCTCAAAAGAAAAAAGTGTAAAATAAGGAGGTAGAGAGAAGGAGTAGAGAATGCAATCAAGTAATAAAGCAAGTAATAAGCAAAACGTAAACTTAAATAAACAAGCAATGACACAAGGAAAGTAACTAGAAACTAGACAAGCAACTAGAAACTAGAATCTAGACCTTGTTTCACACGGGAGCCAAATGGAGATAGTAAAAAGTGATGAAAATAAGAGGGTTCAGATATGATAGCAAAGCAAAAGAGTGGTCCATGCAGGGACCTATGTAAGAATAAGCTAGTTCACGTGGGAACCGGGGTAAAAAGTGAAGGTGGTTCACGTGGGAACCAGTTTTGGGTAAAAGAGTGGTTTACACAGGAAGCGATTTGAATGATTGAAATAAGGCGACATGGGGCCAATTAAAGGTGAACAAGGATCTGATCCAAGTGGGGATATATCTGAAGGAAAGTGGTTTGGTTCACGTGGGAACCAAATGAAAGAAAGAGATTGGTTCATACGGGAACCGGTTTAAAAGGAAAAGGGTGATTCATGCGGGAACCGATTTAAATGGCAACAAGAAATAAAATAGGGTCATGCGGTGTCCAATTTGAGAGTGATAACCTGCATAAAATAGGAAAAATATGATTTGAATGACTGGGCATGGGAACCGGTTTGAAAGCAAAGGTGGGTTCACGCGGGAACCGGAGGAAATAAAATAACAGAAATTAAATGAGGTACTTGGCACTTCAGATCTGATGAAAGATAGGTGAAATCATAAATTTTGAGATGGCATGAAATTTAAGAGAGGCGGAAAGGAGGAAAGGCTCACGCGGAACCGGTCTAGAACTAGAACTAGTTGCAAGAAAACACTAAGCACCCACGGTTAAAGACATTGCTTGTCCCACCATGGTCGCCACAAAGCTGTCGACTCCAAAAATTCAACGAGGCCTCTCCTTTTCAGGAAAGTCCATGAATCTGGATCGTCACCTCAAGAGGGGATGAGAAAGGAAGGAAGAAAACATGGAAAGTAACTCTCACCTCGGTCCCACACTCACATTGATCCCCGAACTTTCATCCCTTGGCGTCACTCGATCACCAAAGAGATGGTTCAGGTCATGTGGGAGGAGGATAAGAATTATAAAATTAAGACATGTAGTCACCAATAACTGCGGGTTCCGATTTATGAAATAAGATTGACAGTGTGTACCTTAGCATGAAGAGTGTGGGTCAAAGCTTCTCCTTCTTCGGCCGGCCGATGAAGAAGAGTCCTCAACGTGTGGGTGCTTGATTTTATGTGCAACTAGATAAACAAATAGATGAAAAGATAATTAGAACTAGACAAAGTGGAGTATATGTAATGAAAATGACATAAAACACACAACTGACTAGAAACTGACCGGATTTGGGTTATCTCTAACCTCTCCTTTCTTATTTTCGAATTAATAGACTAAAGTTAATGAAAAAATGTAAAAAAATGATAGGAGGATAGAGAATCACAAAAAAAAGAGATAGGAAAAAGAACAGAAAGATTTTGATAAGAATTGATAGAGATATGGCCAAATTTTGGTTGTCGAAAAAGCCGAGCAGCAGTCTAGGATCTGCCAAGCGCGACTTTGCTTTTGCGCTCTTCACGACCAGCCCTAACTTCAGAAACACATGATGTTGATTGAAAACTGAATAAGTCTCGGAGAGGAAGAACTTTGATCTTGAGATCTCGAGCAGCATACGTCCACACGCTACTGTAGTAGCCAAAGAAGAGAGACCTGACAGATCACCTACAGACCAGCCTTACTCTCTCATGAACCAACTTTTCTCTCTCTAAAAATTCGAAATTCTCTCTTTAAAAATTACAAAATGGATGCAGCAGGGAGCTTGGACATCATGAGATGCATGGGGGTCATGTACCAGTTTTTGGAATGATCGGAATCTGAGTCTATATATAGGAGAAAAACGTCGCGATCCATCCTCAAAAATAGGGCACCTTACGCCCTAGTCCTGGGCGCATGCGCCCTGGTGTTGGGCGCATGCTATCCACCCTACAAATTCGGTCTGATCCAGCCAAAAAATTCGATCTGATCCTGTCAAAAGTAGAGTCCCGGTTGAAAACCGGTTACCTCGTGCCCCGATCGGGGGCACATGGCCTCGTGCCTCAAGGGCAAGGTGCATGGGACTGTTTCTGCGCATCCTTCTTCCAGAAGCCATTTCGGACACTCCCGAACTCGAAATTCAACACCATTTTTGCGTTGGAAAGATAACAGGCTGAAGAAGCTTTCTATAGCAACGTATCAGCCATCATACCCTCCAAAACTTCATAAATTTCTCCCAAAGTTAGGCAAGTGAACAGAAGATCCGATACTGGTCGGAATGACTCCGACGGCCAACTAGAAAGACATGGCATGAATCAAAACTTCTCCGGAGTGTGAATCTAACCATAACATTCAATGCATGATCATTAGTCATTGGTAATTCAGCCAATTTTTATGTTTACACGATTTATGTGTGGCTTTCGCTCAGAAATTATGGCTTTGTGCGGAAAACTTCGAAAAACATCCGATTTCTTTCGGCGAAGCTCCAAATGAACTTTAAAAGGACCTGACATCATTATAAGATTAATCACACATATTACCGTATAAAACATGAGTTTTATGCTCTGAATTAGGAAGATTTGGCATGTGTATAGTCATGACCCTGAGAAACTCTGTAGTTGAGACTAGCGGCTGAACAGATTTTGATAGCGGCAATGCAGAAGAGACATTATTCATGTCATTCAGAATAGAGATGTTGGTTACCTTGATGGCCTGCCCTTTGTATGAAAACCTCATACATTGATGATTGTTCGAGGCAACAACTCCTATTGCCTTGTGATATGGGCATCCCAATATAGCTTTAAATGTGGGCTCTAGTTCTAGAACATAAAACTTAGTGGTGATAGTACACAGTCCAAGCCCCTACTTCCAACGTGACCACCCCTCATGCTAGCTTCATAGAGTTGTCATAGGTTATCACCGTAATGGCGGAAGGCTCAATTTCTTCATCAAAGATGTTGCAAAGCTGCAATGTTTCTAGCGGCATGACATTTATAGATGCTCCGGTGTCAATCAAGCAGGATTTGATCTCTATGCCTCTGATGACCACTGCAATGCGCAAGGCATACTTTCTGATCTCTGGCCATGCCAATTCCTCTTGTGTGAACATGAGTGATGGGTGCTCACTCCTAGGGGTCACGACAGTGATGATCTTTTCGGGTGGGAGGTCCACATTGACCATGACCCGCTGCAAGTACCGCTGCAGAATTTCTTGGTGATTTTTTGACCTTTTTATAAGCTCTTGAATTGAAATTCGTGCTGACATTTTATCCAAAAGCTTCAACAAATCATATGTTGTGCCAGGCAATGGTTATCCTATCACCTCCTCATCTGCCTACTCCTGTGACTGCATCCCAACTAGGGGGGAAGACCCATTGGAACATCCTCCCACTCCTAAGTACCGGCGCCAGTGTCGGAGGGAGAGTGGTGAAGGTGGTGGTGGTATATCTGATTGGGGTGTTGAGGGTCCTAAGGTAGGTAAGGGTTGTGAGGGTCGGATTATGGTGGTGGTTGATAGGTTAGGTGGTGGTTGAGGTGTTGGTGGTGATGGTTGGATGATGAGGGGCCATGGACTGATGGTGGTTGGTATGTTAGGTGATGGTCGGATGATGAGAGGTCATGGAGTGGTGGTGGTTGGCAAGTTAGGTGATGGCCGGATGATGAGGAGCCGTGGAGTGGTGGTGGTTGGCGGGTTAGGTGCTTGTTGCCATGTTGGGGGCGGTCTAATTATTAGGTGTCGGGGAGGGTTAATGGTTGGTGATGGCAGTGTTGATAAGGTTGGGTTTTGGGGTGCTTGGGTAAGTTGTTGACCGGGGGTGGCTCTTGGAATGGAGAGTATAGTACGAGGTGTGGGTGGAGTTGGTCTTGCGGTCATGGTGGCATTTTGATCCTCCACCTGCCAACCCTGGGAGTGGTTAGTTGACTCCCCGATGGCAGAGTGGACAAGGTCGATTCGTTGGTTTGGTGGGGCTGGTGTCGATGCTTGAGCAGGTAAATATACTAAGAGTAGGTCTTGAACTATGCCTAGGCTGGGATACTGCTGTTCTTGCAATTGTTGGCTCCGTGGTTGATTCTGTTGTGCTTTCATTGCCTATATAGATTCCCCCATTTGCGCCCAGTCGATATTCCCTTGATCGTTAAGATCGTGAATGTAGTCTTTAAACTAGAAGCAAACCTTCATAGTGTGCCCTGGGTACCGATGGTAGGCACAGTACTTTGACATATATGCATTCGCCGGCCATGCCTCTCTCTCCTTCAGGAGCTCTAGCTGCTATTTAGCCATCAATGCATTGAAAATGTCAATGTGGGGGAACGGCAACTGAGGGTAGTATTCTCTCTTTGTTCCTTCCTCCTATGTCGGTTGTCTGGCGGTGGCACTTGGTTGTAGGCAAGTTTCTGCTGTGGTGCTTGGTTGTAGCCAGGTTGTTGTGGTAGTGCTCGGTTGTAGGTGGGTTGCTGCTGAGGTTGTTGGGCTGGCTGAAGAGCTGGTCAATATTGTTGATTCAATGGGGGGTTCCGATATTGGTTTTAGCGATTTCCACCCTAGTTCCCTATGGTGTTGTCTCATTTTTTACAACCCCCTAGGTGGTAGGCCCTATAGGTGCCTATTTTCTAGTGTTGCGGGGTTTAGGGTCAAAAGGATTGATCATAGAGGCATCCCTAAAGTGGGCTTGGAGATAACGAGGGCTATCACTAAGCTCACTCATGGGGGTTGGGCAATGCATGATTAAGAGGTTGCGAAGGGTTGGCGTGGTATTCCATATGAGCATCCTCACCTGCTCCCCCTCTGAAATGGTATCAACCAACTTTTCTGCCATTCCTCTCCATTGGTGAGCAAATCTGGTGAAGTCTTCATCCAACTTCATCCTTTCAACAATTAAATCTGTAATGGAGTAGGATGGCCCTACTCAGTCCCTATATCTTTGTAGAAACTTTGCCTTCACTATGTCGAAGTCCACCACCTCAAAAGAATCAAGAGAATAGAACTATTCAAGGGCAGATCCTTCCAATGACCATCAGAAGAGAAAAGCAAGGGCTTTGCGGTCATTCTTCTAGAAGGCAGACTCATACAAGAAATCCTTCAAATGAGTGAAAGGATTATCCATTCCATTGTAGTGTTGAAAGATTGGGATTTCCGAAGGAGGAAGGTGTAGAACTTGGAAGGATGGGACTAAAATTTTAAGAGCAGTCTTAGAGTCCAATCAGTGTTTAGTTCTTCAAAATGCTCATCCATTCGGTTGAGCTTATCAATAAAGGCTTGAGTGTGGTTGGGTTCCCAAGCCACTGGTGCTGGCACATGAGTTTCAAGATAATTAGGATAATTAGAATGAGATGGAAGTGGTTGGTTGGAGGGAGGAACTAGCATAGGATTTCATGGGTGCCCCACGATTGGGTGAGTGGGCAAGGAGACACGGCAGGGTTGCCTAAGAGAAGTAATGATAAGAGGCCTAGCTGCTGATTGGGGTGGTAAAGGGGCTTGGTCACCCTCGACTTGGTTGACGGGCGTCTTGCCCTTAGTGGCGGATTGAATGATTGCAAAGGTCTCAGCATCAAGGGGAAGAGATAGATCCTTGAGAGCTTGTTCCATGCTATGTGAAGTGGACTGGTGGGCAGGATCTTGGACTTTGGGTTCCATCACGACATTAACATGGCCCTCTAGTTGGACCATGGGTTGCTGAAGCTCATAGTGACCCATCTCGTACTCTTCTTGATTGTAGTAGTCTAACATCCCAATGCATCTTCCGAACCTTAGCATCATGTGCATCTTGTCAAACTTTCTAAATAGATGGTTGAAAGAGAGCAAGTGGAACGTACAATTGAAAAAAAAAATTGTTATGTTTTCTTTGTTTTAATTTTTTTGTTGGCAAACAAGTTGTTCACAAAATTAAAGAGATTTTTTTGTTTGTTTTAGGTGTTTTGAAAAAAGGAATTTTTGTTGTTTTCAATTTTGGTGAGCAAGCAAGTTGTGCAAATAAGTTTTTAAAATGACTACTCGACCATTTTTGGTTTCAAACCTTAAATTAGATAAACTATTAGCAATTTTTCACTCAAGTTGGGTACGGTTCCTATTGCTTTAATCTCCAAGATCTAAGGTTGTCACACAATCACCACGAGTGATACTTGGGTTCTTCGGGGTTTTGGGATGAATGTTACAACCAGCACAATCGTGCGGAAAAGAATACTCCATGGATGGGGACTTATGGAGGCCTTGATGAAAACAACCAGATCAACTAAGAAATAATATCCCAAAAGAGATGTTAGAATTCACCAAGAAAGTTCAAGTTGGGTATGGTTCCTATTGCTTCAATCTCCAAGATATAAGGTTGTCACACAATCACCACGAGTAGATACTTGGGTTCTTCGGGGTTTCGAGATGAATGGTACAACCATCCCAATCGTGCGGAAAAGAATACTCCATGGATGAGGACTTATAGAGGCCTTGATGGAAACAACCAGATCTACTAAGAAATAATATCCCAAAAGAGATGTTAGAATCAACCAAGAAAGTTCAAGTTGGGTATGGTTCCTATTGCTTCAATCTACAAGATCTAAGGTTGTCACACAATCACCACGAGTAGATACTTGGGTTCTTTGGGGTTTCGGGATGAATGGTACAACCAACCCAATCGTGCGGAAAAGAATACTCCATGGATGGGGACTTATGGAGGCCTTGATGGAAACAACCAGATCAACTACCAAATAATATCCCAAAAGAGATGTTAGAATCCACCAAGAAAGTGTTTGAAGGGTGAGGGTGTGTTGGGAGAGAGAGCCCCCACTTCGAATGCCCTACGGATCGAAACAAGTCCGGTACTCGAAGCAAAAAGCTAATGCAAAAGCAAAAATGGAGGGAAAGAGGAGAAGAAGCAATCAATGTGCACAAACATGAAATTAAATTAAGCTATCAAATGCAAGCAAAATAAACAATCATAGAACAAGACAAGTAACTAAAAGGTGGTTCATGCGGGAACCGGTTTGTGAATGAGTGTCCATGTGGGGACAAATTTGAAGTGAAAGGAAAAGGGTGGTCCATGTGGGGACCGATCTGAAAATAAAGTGGCTCATGTGGGAGCCATGTTTTGTAAAGGTGGGTGGTTCACGCAGGAACCGGTTTTTTATGGAAAGGGATGGTTCATGTAGGAACCAATTTGTTTGGTTGGAAAAGGAAAGTAAGGCCATGTGGGGCCAATCTAAAGGTGGTGCAAAGGGGTGGTCCACACGGGGACCAATCTTAAAGTGGGTTGGTTCATTTGGGAACCAGTTTAGAAAAGGGGGTTGGTTCACACGGGAACTAATTTTTAGGAAGAAAAGGGTGGTTCACGCGAGAACCGATGTAGAAGTTGACAAAAAGAAAAGAGGGTCACGTGGGGCCAATCTAAAAGTATTGCAATGGGGTGGTCCATGCGGGGACTGATCTGAAAGTGGGTTGGTTCACGCGGGAATTGGTTTAGGAAAGGGGGTTGGTTCACGCAGGAATTGATTTTTTAAGAAGAAAAAGGATGGTTCACGCAGGAACCAGTTTTGAAATTAAGAGAATGTAAATCAGATCCACATGGGGACAATTTTAAAAGGAAAGGTAAACATAAAGCTTTTAAGGTAAATGAGCATGTAAAGGTGAAAGATGAGCTAGTTTGTGCGAGAACCAAATCGGAAAACAACTTGTCGCTCAGATGAATCAAGCTAGCACGATTGAAGACATTGGTTGTCCCACTGTGGTTGCCACAAAGCTGTCGACTCTGGAAATGGGTTTTTTATTATCCAGATTGCCACCTCAAGAGGAGATGAGAAATAAGGAAGGAAAAACACGTAAAACTCTCTCACCTTGGTTCCACACTTACATTGATCCCCGAGCTTTCATCTCTCGGCGTCGCTCGAGCACCGAAGAGAAGGTTCGGGTCGTGTGGGAAGAGAGTGAGGACAGAATAAAAGGAACTTAATGCATTAATAAAATTGATGGACGTGTTCACCAGGAACCATGGGTTCCAATTTAAATAAAATAAAATGCAGATTGAGTAATGGATGACCGTGTGTACCTTAGCGCGGGAAAGAGTGTTTGGGTTCAACCTTCTCCTTCCTCGGCCGGCCGATGAAGAAGATTCCTTAACCACTACTAGCTTGAAAAACCTATGCAACAAGAACAACAAACCAAGTGAAAGAAGTTGATTAGAACTAGGTGAAGTGTAGAAACTGTAAGAAGAAAGATAAGAAAAAGAGCAATTGCATTTGAACTCATCGGATGGGGGCGAACACTAACCCGTTTTTTTGTATTTTTAGATAATAAAAAATGATGCAAAACTAAAAATTCTCTAAATTAAATATAAAAGACTTAGAGAGCTGGATGGCTCTAATTGGATCCGGAACGAGCAAAATAAGCCGGTTTGGATGGCTTGCTCTTGGATGAGTACAGTATCTTGCCGGCGCGACTTCAGTGCAGAAGCTTCTACGGTAGACCTTGATGTTGGGATCAAGTGCCATTTGTTTCTACAGATATATAACTTGGAGAGGAAGAGGTCTTATGTTGATGACCTCTCCAGAATATGCTCGTACAGCCCTAAAGAATTTTTGTAAGTGAACATATGTAAAATCAGAATCTGGTTGTGCGACCTCGATGCAACAATCACCACAAACAAACGACATGTTAGAATCGAGTGCCGTCAGTTGAAAATGAAAGAAAACATAGAGATGAATCTTTCTAATGTTGACTACTTTTGCAGAACGTGTCCCAAGAATTCTGCAGAGGCCAATGAAGAACGTCAATGTCGAGAGAATGAATCGGGCCTCCTTCCACACGTCGGGGTCGATCTCTTACCAATGGATCGGAGTAGAACAAGAAAGAGAGTTTGGGGAAGAGCTTGGATGACCTATGGATGTGCTAGAGTGTGCGTGGTAACCCAGATTGTTGATAATGGTTTTTAATTAATAGTAGAAGCAAACCCGTGCAAACTATAACAGGAAACCGACCACGCCCCAGGGTTGGGGGCGTGCAGGCCGTGCCCTCAGGTTGAGGGTGCAGTGAGCATGCCCTCACTTCGAGCGTGTGTTTGGCACATTATTTATAAAAATATTCAGAAAATTCAAGAAATTTTCTAAAATTTTGGTTGATAAAATGAACACACGCTCGGGGGCACGGTCAAAACAAATGTTTTAAGAGGAGAAAACTTCTTAAAAATCGATTTGGAAAGCCCAAACCGGGAGAAGTTTCCAGTTTCTGGAAATGACCATGCCCTCAGACCGGGGGCACGCTGACTGTGCCCTTGGTCTGAGGGCACACTGACCATGCTCCTGGTTCGGGGGCATGTTTAGTTCTCTCTCCTACGTGCCCTACGTCCGCGAGCCGTAACTTGCAAACGGGAAGTCCGTTTCAACTCCTGTTTGTTGTGTATGAAAGAGGACTTGAAAACATAGCTCTCCAAATTGATAAACCAGATGACACACATCCCAAAAAATTTGTATGGAATTTTAACCTCCGGTTTATGATTCTAAGGATGCCAAAAGCCGAATCAGTGATCCGAAAAGACACGGTTTCAATCAACGAGCTGTGGGGCAGCTCGGGATGATTTAAAATAATGACCAAACAATTATAGTATGATCAAAAAATTCAGAATAATTTAAAAATATGAGAATAACCTAGAAAAAAGTGAAATGAACCTCGAAAAAATTGAAAATAACCTAGAAACCCTAAAATCGACCGAAACGACTGTACAGCACCGGTTGGTGACAATAAACGGCTAGGGTTGACCAAGAGGTCCCATAATGTCCTGGTGATGATCGGAAAGACATAACACATGGTCCGAGATAGCCATGATGGTACGGATCGGAAAGCCATGATAAAATCGTTATAGACCCGCGACTGTCGAAATAACTTGTCAGAAACCCAAATGTTGTGGAATTCACGCGAGACTTCCGAGACCTTCAATTGTGGATCATTAAGAGTCAATCATTGAGCAGGCTTCATGATTCCACGATTAACACATGGCTTTGGCTTGAAGGTTACAACATTGCTTTGAAAATCTTCGGTCCATTCTCAACTCACGCAGCTCTCCACTGATGTCCTTAGCTCATCTCCACAAGGTGATTTGGATCAGATAATGGTTAGATAAAGAGTATTGACAATGGAATAAGAGTTTGGAGCCCCGAATCAGTCCAGTTTGGCACGTCTACAAGGAACCTTGAAAGATCTTAAAACTATCCTCATCAGTGCAAACCTCACTTCCTCAAAGGAACAATGTTTGATCAAAGTTCTGAAGGAATATAAGGACACATTCATGTGGACGTATGAATACATGCCAAGATTAGATAACTCATTGGTTGAACATAGATTGACTGTGAAACCTGGAACTACCCCTATTAAACAAAAACTCAGGAGGTTCCACCGTGACATTGCACTCAAAATGCAAGAAGAGGTCGACAAATTACACCAATCAAAATTTATTAGAGTCGTCCTTTATCCACAATGTGTGGCTAACATAGTCCCTGATATGAAGAAGGATGGATGAGTTCAGATCTGCATAGATTTCAGGGACTTAAATCGAGCGTGTCCTAAAGATGAATTCCCTTTGTCTTATAATGATGTATTGATTGATAACACAGCTGGGTATGAAATGCTCTCATTCATGGATGATTATTCTAAATACAATCAGATTCGGTTAGCTGAAGAGGACCAAGAAGAAATCTCATTCACTACACCTTGGGGAACATATTGCTATGTTGTCATGCCCTTTAGGTTGAAGAATGTTGGTGCTACACATCAGACGGCTATGATGGCTGTTCTTTGGCATTTGCTTTCTTGCGGTATAAGTGGGCAAAGGGAGCCTTAGAGGGGCTGGAATGGATCTGTGGAGGCGCTGTTTGAGAGAGTTGGAAAGGGGGACTGCACAAGGGGCAGATTTGGGACAAGTTTAGAAAAGTTGATTAGGTGCTACACAAATGGCATGTAGATAGAGATTTCAAAGTCTCAAAGGGGTTATTTGGTATTCAAATGGAAAAGGCCACACAAAAGGGGCTGTGTTGGTTGAAGTTGAGAATCCGCTCTGGAGAGACTTGGCCCGTCGTACGGATTCCAAGAATATCCAGGACATCACCCTTTCCTCCAACCAAAACAAGGAATCAAGAGCCCACCTGGGGGAGACTCGGCCCATCTTGTAGATCCAAGAATGCCTGGGACATCACTCCCTCCTCTTCAATGGGTAAAGGGACTATGTATAGAATGAAATAGGGCTGATTGGGTGTTGTTTAGATGGCAAACAAGGGGGCTGATGGCAGGCTATGTAAGGACCTGTTTGGGTGGCCAGCAGAGGGGCTGTTTAGATGAGCTGATTAGGGACAGGTTCATGGGCACTCAGGGGGCATGATTATTAAGGTTTTTAAGGCACACAAGGGGCCTGATTGTGGAAAGGAAAGGGTGCTTTTAGGGCCCCTTCAGGTGGTCATCAAAGGGGTTAAACATGAACAGATTTTAGGCCAACAGGGGAGACTTAATCTGAGCATGACTTAGTGTCCGTCTAATTAACCTACAAGGAGGGTTGAATTAAGCCTTGTTGGGGACATGTTTAGGGGCCTAATTGGTTGCTTAAAGGGGCATCAAAGGGCCTGATATTGGTGCTTACATGGAACTGTTTGGAGATGACCAGAAAAGGGACTGCTGTGGACTGTATGCACATGGACAGCAGGAGGGTTCCACTTGGGTCAACAAAGGGTCTGATTGAGGGGCTGAAAGGGACTTATTTTTGATGGTTTATAAAACCAACATATGGAGGTTGAACATGGGCTTCAAGGGGTACCAGCAAGGCTGGGTTTTTGGAGCCCCATCTGAATCCGAGGACGAGGCTGAGAGGTTGAGAGTCTTAAACAAGGTTACCAACTGGCCAATAAGACTTAACTATCTGATGGATGTCATATGAGAGAGCTGGCGCACCTTCCATAGATTGTAGGTGAATGTGCGCACAAACCAACTAGGAATCAGCTGAAGTTCGGTCAGATGATGGTTAGGGTAGGGCTGGGATGATAAGGATCAGAGCTAGGTTTGGTGCACCCAATCTTAAATTTTGGGGCATTGAATGTTCAAGGAAGGTGGTAAAGAGCTGGGTTTGTCTAGATGTAGCTTGGGTTAGCCCAATTGGGTTAATTTTAACCCGGGTTTGATTGAAGTGCTCCCGATCCAACGAATACTGTAAATCCTGACTGAAATCAATTAAATACATCTTAAATTAATCTCAAAAAATATGGAATGAGCTCTGATGACCATTGATCATGTGTTCCATCAAGATGTGTGTCTGAG
Organism: Cryptocoryne crispatula var. balansae; assembly: GCA_036172225.1. Lineage (NCBI taxonomy): Eukaryota > Viridiplantae > Streptophyta > Magnoliopsida > Alismatales > Araceae > Cryptocoryne > Cryptocoryne crispatula. The sequence continues at coordinate 18,597,686 of CM069928.1, read as the reverse complement.
ATCTCCCGAATCTCATTGGATCTCTGATTTTATCGATTTCCCCTATCGGTGCGATCTCGGCCGTTCATAATGCTAGAAACTGCAATTGAGTGCAATTACTTTATCCCATTGGCCAAATTTTACTTTTCATGCATCAATATTCATGAGATATATATTTTGGGCCAATAAATTGAAATTTTCAGTCCATGGGTCAATCTGGGAGCTGATCGGACCATTATGCCCCTGGTGTCATTTAATACGCACTTTGGTCAGATTTGATATTTCCAACATAACTTTCCAATAGGTTGTCGGATTTTCTATCTATTTTGAGCATTGCCCAGATCTGATGATGACAATATGGTAAAGATGGAATTCCATGATAGAGTCCCAACTTGTCCCAAAGTGATGGGGGCAAAATGGTCATTTAAGCCTTCTGGTGTCCATTTTCCATGTTTTTGGCACCGTTGCGTAGCTCTCGACCCGGGCTATGCAATGAGCACATTATATTGGCCATTTGTAGCCTATCATACCACACCAAGGTATTTCTAGAGCCTATTCACATCATGTGGGGCTTATTTTATCAAATATGGGTTAGATTTTTCGTACCAGATTCAGCATTGCTCAAATTTGTGTTAAACGAGCAAAATGAAAAATCTTGGTGCCAACAGGTAGTATCGAAAATGCCCACCATGCTAGTGGGAGGCTGTCTCAAAGGATGCAAAAGGATGCCAAAAGATGGGCAATGAACCCCTAAGGTTAAAAGGAAAATGATCAACCTATCTGAATGAGTGTCCAAAATGATAGTCAATGTAAAAAAGGCACCAAAAGATGGGAAATGTCCCCACGGGTCAAAAATCTGTCCAAATGTGTGCCACATAAAGAGCAAAAATAGGAAAGACCCGAAGAGGTCGAACCCCAACGGGTAATTTGGGTGTGAGTAGATAAATCTCTCTCAACATTTCCAAACCTTATCAAGCACTTCCACTATTATTCTTCCTTCTTAAGCCCCTAGGGTAGGGTAAACTGACCAAATCCAAGTGGATCCCAAACCGATCAAAGGTATAAGGTTAGAAGGATTCTTGATAGGGAACCTTATTTTACATGTGGTATTTACCACTTGAATCTTGATTAACACCTAAAGACTGATGAATCATCTTAATACCAGTGTTTTCTCCACACAAATCCAAAAAAAAAAAAAAATTTAAAAAATCCAAAAACAATGAATATTTTTAAAAAAAATCAAAAAAAAAACCTTTTGCATATTTCCAAGAAAATCTAACAAAAATGCATCATTTAACTTAGCTTAACCTTGATTATTGCCTTTATTGCATCCATGTTTATTTTTCTATCTTGCATATTTTCATTCATGCATTGCATATTTACTTTTATCTTTAATTACCTTGCTAAGAAGGCTCTTCCCTTTGACCTAAGTCAAAGAAGGCTGTAAAAGGCAAAGGGATGAGTTGTTGTGAAGACCTAATTCCCTTCCGTCGACTATTTCAGGGACTTTAAGGTAAGAAGAGAAGATTCTCACCACTGCAGGTAAGTTCTCTCAACCCCTACCCTCATTTCATCTTAGTTATTTATTTTATTCCACCTTGTTAAGAAGGCTCCTCCATTTGAATCAAAATCAAGGCAATTGATAAATAGAAACGAGACGAGTTATGGTGAAATTTTAATCATCTTTACTAAGTGTTTTCAGGAGTTGAAGGGGCAAAAATAGAAGGGCCATCAAGTACATTTTTTTGCAAAAAATAAAAATTGACCAGGGCACATGTGCCCTCCCCTGGGAGTGTATGACCATGTGCCCCATCTCCTGGGAACTGTCGACTCTAAAAATGGTTTTGTCGTCTTACAGATTACCACCTCAAGAAGGGGATGAGAGAGAAGGAAGTAAAAATGCGAAAAACTCTCACCTCAGTCCCACACTCACATTAATCCCCGAACTTTCATCTCTTGGCATCGCTCGAGCACCAGATAGATGGATCGGGTCATGTGGGAAGAGAGTGGGAATCAAAAAGAACTTAATGCATAAAGAAGTTGGAGGATGTGGTCACCTGGAACTGTGGGTTCCGCTTTATCTAATGTAAATAAAAAGATGACCATGTGTACCTTAGCACAAGAGAGATTGTGTGCAGGTTCAACCTTCTTCTTCGGCTAGCTAATGAAGAAGAGTCTCCAACTGATGCTAGCTTGATGTATCCATGCAACTAAAAGACAATAAGACAATAAAACAAGTGAAGAAGGATTAGAACTGAGTGAATTATAGTAACTTGTAAAAATAATAACATAAAACAGCAATTGGAAACAAACTCACCGGATTCGGGGTTAGCCCTAACCTCTTTTTTTGGTTTTTTAAATATGTATGAAATGATGCAAAACTGAATAAAAATGATGTTTAAATATGAACTAAATGATATGAATGAAGAGTTAGTAAAGATAATATGAATGATTAAAGACAACACAATCCAGGCAAAGTGGCAACTGGGGTTGGATAAATTCAATGTAAACTGTGCGGCTTTGATGTAGAGACCGCAACAGACAGTACAGATGTCAAAATCCAGTGCCCTATTTTCAATAGATAGAGGACTTGGAGAGGAAGAGTTTATATGTTGTTAACTTCTTTTCAATATGTCTGTAAAGCCCTATAGAAATTATGGAAGTGAACGGAAACTGGAAATAGTTACAGATTGCACGACTTTGTTGAAGAAATCACCACAAACAATTCAAAAATAAGAATGGAATCCCGTTTGTTGTAAAATAAATAATACTTGAAAAGGATTATATAAGATGAAGACACTTTGGATTGAATCTTATGATAGAAGATCTGAATTTATCTGATAAGCCGGATCATGGACAGTGAAGTTCTAAAAACTCCTAGCTCAACGTCAATGTAGGACATGCTATAGGCACCACAAATATCTGAATTGAATGGCCTTTCTTGAAAATAAAAGAGAACTTACCGGGGAGCAGTTTATATGAAGGATGTATAGGTTGAATCCACCATTAAATATACTAAAAAAGACTGAGAAGATGATGACTTAGAAGAAAAGACTTCGGATCTGTCTGCATAGAACCGGTGTAGAAGCCGCCACAAGCCGAGGAGATGTCCGAATTGATCTCTGTTTCTTGTAAAAGAAAGATAGATTGATGAAACACACTTATTATGAAAGAAGCATGGCTGTAAAATGATCAGGGAGATATGTAGAAGCCGATGATTAGCAATGCAGCATGTCAGAGCATAGACCAGCTTCTTTTCACTTCGGGATGATCTCCAAACACTGGGACGAAGAGAGGATGATTTGGGGAGGTTGGGACGAGCCTAGGGTGGCTGTAAGATGATAAGAAAGGTCCTGGATCATACCCCAATGGATAGAATTTATAGAGGATCAAAACTAGTGCAAAACATAGAAACTAACCGACCGCGCCCTCAGGTTGAGGGCGTGACCACGCCCCCACTTCGGGAGCGCATTCGGCGCATTACTGCTAAAAAAACTTATAAAATTTTTCAAAATTGCTAAAAATAGCATTGACAAAATGAATGCGCCCCTGACTCGAGGGTGCAGTCAAAATAAACATTTTTAAGAGGGGAAACCTCTCAAAAATCGATTTAGAAAGTCTAAATCGTGGGAGGTTTCCAGTTTCCAGAACTAACCGCGCACCTAGACCGGGGGTATGCTGATTGCGCCCTCGGTCTAAGGGCGTGCAGACTGCACCCCCAGTTTGTGGGCACACTCCACTCTCTCTCCTGCGCAAGATTCATTCGCGAGCCGTAACTCGCAAATTGGAGCTCCGTGTCAACTCTCGTTGGTTGAGTTAAAAAGAGGACTCGTAAACGTAGCTTCCCAAATGGGTAAACCAACCGGTACACATCCCGAGACTTATGTACGGGGCTGTAACTTTCATTTTATCCTCCTAGTGGTGCCGAAGGCCTGGATGGTGATCAGAAACTCGAAAAAGTGACGACAACGTAGAAAACTTCGAAATGACCCCGAAAGTCGGTGGCAACCAATACGACTCGGGTTGACGACCGTAAATGATGGGAACGACCCTAATTGCTCAGAAAGGTGTTCGAAAGAGCTGGGGATGACTCAGAATGACTGGAAAAGCCGGCAGCAACCCGTACAACTTGGATTGACGACATAAAATGATGGGAGGAACCCGAAAAACTTAAAAAGATACTTAGAAGAGCTAGGGATGACCAGAAATACTTGGAATGATCGAAAAAGCTGGCAGTAACTCGTACAACTTGGAAACAATGGGAGGAACCCATAAAACTCGGAGAGAAGTTGGGAAAAGTCGGGGATAACCCAAAAAACTTAGAATGACTAAAAATAGCTGGCAGCAACCCATACAACTCAGGTCGACGACCGGAAACAATGGGACAAATCCGATATGCTCTATGTCACCCCATTATTGATCAGAATGACCTGACGGCAACCGAGAAACCCTAACGATAAGCAAAAAATGTACGATGATTTAACGAAAGGACACAACACAATGGTCCTTACTTGACACACCCGGATTCGACCAGGGATCAACAACTCATCTTCAAATTTCCATTAAGCTCCTCAGCTAGTCAAAAAGGGTGGTTCAACTTTATTTTAATGGTCTAAAAGAAATTTTGTCAATATAATAAGGGTTTAAGCACTACATAAGGCTAAATTGGCATGTTTATAGGCACACGAGCACGTACCCCTGATCGGGGGCACATGGACCAAAAATTTTAAAAATTCAAAAAAATCCAAAAACATCAAAATTCTTCCAAAAATTGAAAGTAACACTTTTAATAAAAAAACCACCATTGAAAAACATTGTTTTTCTCTCCAAATGATGGTTATAATAGTAAAAACTTCAAAAGCCTATTTTAGGAAAAATACACTTCATTTGATAATTCTAACTATTGGTCACTAATGAGTATTGTGCAGACAATGTTTCTAGATCAACAGGTGAAATGGTGAGATTGGTGTTCCTGAAGTAATATCTGGTTGACCACTGAGCTTGTGGTGAAAGAAGGAGCACCACTCACTGGAATCCACTATGGCGTTGTCAAAAAGAAAAACGTGGGTGGACTAGTGATGTTGATGAACCTGATGGTCAGTGTAAGGTCATAGACTATTTTAGTATCACCCCTAGGGAGTTCTTTACTCAACTTACACTTGCAAAATCTGAAGAAGCCATTTTTTCAAAACAATTCCACATTTCAGACACAAGTGCAGATTTTCAACAATTTTTTTTATATTTCTACTTTTCCTCCTCCTGGCTATGCATATTTTCCATTTTTTAAACATATTAGGTGTTTTATTATTATCTATTATGCATTGATGTTGAAGACCTTGAGTGTGAAGAAGACTGGGCCCGAGATCCCCTTCAAAAAAAATCTACGACAACTTGGTCATTCTTCTTTCTCACGGATTGGCCAAAATTGAACATAGGAGGGATGATGGTTTCCACTCAAGTATCTTGATCTCTAATAAAAAATATATATATTTCACTATTTTCTAGTAATTTTACTTTTTTATCCCAATGTGCATCATGTAGTTTTTTCTTGCATTGCATACATCATTCCATTGCATCCTCATTTCCTCCACGGTCATCTTATCTGAGCCCCATTGGATCATTTCCACCCAACTCTATTCTCTTTATATCTCACTGTGTCTGTTATCCCACCGTGTTTATTATTCCATTGAGTCATTTATTCCATTATGTCTATTATCCTTAATGTGTTTATCCAATCGTGGCAAATGTCACATCATTAATTATTCTATCGCATTGTAACAATGTCAGTCCCACCATTATCTTTTGATCCCACCATGACTTGATTTTTTATCTGTATTCGTCAATTTTTGAATAAATGCATTTCTGTAAGAGTGTGATTCACTATTTTCATGATACCTGAGCAAACTTTAATTGTGCTTATTGCAAGCCCTTTTAGAGCTTGAGGTTATTCCACTTAGAATCAAACTGAATTTTTTTGGTGAAACTTGAATGAACTTGAGATTCTAAATATGGTGGATTAGTATTCTTTTACTTTTTAAAATCAATTTCTTTTTTAAACTTTAACCCATCATAGTACAAGAACACCACAAAGTTTGGGTTGTTGGCTGATGATGAACCTACAAATTCGGGGACTCCTCACCGTGTTGAGGGTTGGCTATCCTTTTATTTTTATCTATCATGCCAACGGCATGTCTTTTACCAATCAATTATACGAGGATTTGATGAAACATGAAAGTGATCTAGAATACTAAGTGAGATTCATTTTACTGGATCAGGTTGATAAGCGTGTCTATATGTACAACTTGATGCCACCTTTTTAGTCCATCACCATTTCATTCTGTTACATTCATCTACGCTCATTTGCATTTCATTACAACTCACTTTGAATCACTCTGCTTCATTATATGCCATTTCCTTACAAAGCCAACATCAAGACGATGCATGCTGTAGACACACCAAATTTTCCTAATTCAGAGCATAAAATTTGAGTTTTGTAGGGTAACATGCATGATTTATCTGAAAATGATCATGGGTCTTTTATTGTTGATTTGGAGCTTTGTTGAGTGGAATCAGACATTTTCGGGAGTTTTTCGAACAAAATCATAACTTCTGAGCAAAACCCATGCGTAAATCACATAAACATAAAAATTGGCTTGATGATCAAAGTCTAGTGATCAATATTTAAGGTTATGGTTAGATTCTTAGTTCCAGACATGTTTTGTTTTAGGCTATGTCTTTCCGGTTGACCATTGGGATCAATTCGACTAGTGTTGGATCTTCTATTCACTGTCCTAACTTACAAATGAAATTCTAAAATTTTAAAGAATGTAGTGGCTGATGCATTACTGTATAAAGCTTCCTCGGCCTGTTATCTTTCCAACGTAACAAACAGCATCGAATTCTGAGTTCAGGACTGTCCGCAATGGCTTCCGAAACATAGGCATGCAAATGTAGTACCATGCACCCCCGATCGAGGGCACATGGGTAGCAGTTTACGACCATAACTCTGCTTCTGACTGGATCAGACCGAAGTTTTTTATCAGATCGGACCAAATTTTTCAGTGGGATAGGATGAGCCCCCAAAGGGGAACGCATGCGCCCTAGGGTGGGGCGTATGTGCCCAGTGCCAGGGTGCATTGGCCCTATTTTTTAGGACGGATCGACTCCAATTTTATCCTATATATTAACTCCGATTTTGGTCTTCCAGAGAGAGTTTCATGACCCCCGGGGCTTCCCAATATGTCCAATCTTTCTCTTACTTTGTTCTAGTAATTTTTAGAGAGAGACTTTTGAGTTTTTAGAGAGAGAAAAGTCAATTATGGAGAGAGGAAGGTCGGTCCGCATGTATTCAGCCAGGTCTCTCTTTTTTGACTTCTACAGAAGTGTGGGGATGATACTGCCTAAGTTGTTTAAATAAAAGTTCTTCCTACAAGTCTTCTCTCGTTTGCAACTGATGGCACGCAATTCTGAGGTCGGTGCTTGTCGTGGAGGGCTCTGAAGCAAAGTCGTGCCTAACAGATCCCGATTGTTGTTTAGCTTTTTCAACAACCTAGATTTAGTCATATCTTCTTCAGTCGGGCTCAGAATAGATCTATTCTTTTTCTCATCTCTTTATTTTTTCTTTCTCCATCTATCTATCATTTTTTTACCTTTTTGCATTAGTTTTAGTCTTTTAATTCAAAATTTTAAAAAAAGAGGATAGAAGTAACCCGAATCTGGTTAGTTTCTTTTCAATTGTAGGTTTTATGTCATTTTCTTTACATATACTTTACTTTATTCAGTTATAATTATATTTTTACTTGTTTTATCGTCTAGTTGCACAGAAAACTTAGCACCTACGAGTTGAGGACTCTTCTTCACCGGTTGATCAAAGAAGGAGAAGCTTTAACCCACACTTTTCTCGCTAAGGTACACACACGATCATTTTTTATTTCCATTGCATAAAGTGGAGCCCGCGGTTCCTTGCAACCACATCATTCTACTTTCTACATGCTTTAAGCTCTGCTATTTTCTTCTTCACTCTCCTCCCACACGACTTGAGCCATCTCTTTGTGATCGAGCGATGCCAAGAAATGAAAGTTCAGAGATCAATGTGAGTGTGTAATGGATGTGAGAGTTTTTCTCTTTTCCCCTTACACTACTTTCTGAGGTGCCAACTCGGGGACCTATTTTTTTTGAGTCGACAATCATATCAAGAGTTCATAACATAAATTCAAATCATGACATACTTGACCATACCATTCATACATGACATAACCATCTAATTTCATAGCCTTTCATGCAAGACATAACATTCATAACGAACTAGATAAGTCATATGGTTGTCGACTAGAAACGAGTTCCAGATTGGCACCTCAAGAAAAGGTGATGATAGAATAGGGGAAAGGGAATGAATCAGAAAACACTTGAAAAGCAGTAAAATCCTCACCTTGGTTCCACACTCACATTGATCCATGAACTTTCATCTCTCGGCGTCGCTTGAGCACCGGAGAGATGGTTCGGGTCTTATGGGAGGAGACTTCAGATCTGTCTATGCAATGAAACTAGGTGGTCGCCAGGAACCGCGGGTTTCACTTTATGTAATGAAAATAAAAGATGACCGTGTGTACCTTAGCATAGGAAAGAGTGTGTGTGGGTTCAACCTTCTCCTTCTTCATCCGGCCGATGAAGAAGAGTCCACAACCGACGCTAGCTTGATGTATCTATGCAACAGGGAAAAATTTTCATGAAGATGTATAGGCTGGATCCACAATAAGTGTAGTGAAATTGATGTAGAATATGATGACCAAGAAGAAGAGACTTCGGATCTGTCTATGCAGCGTCGGTGTAGAAGCTATCACGAGCTGAGGTGATGTCAGAATAGATCTCAGTTTATTGTATATGAAAGATAGCTTGATTAAGCACACTTCCTATGATGGAAGACTGGACAGAAAATGATCATATGATCTGTAGAAGCCGATGATCAGCAGTGCAACATGTCAGAGCATAGAACAACTTCTTTCTCACTTTGGTACGATCTCCGGGCACCGGGACAAAGAGAGGACGATTTGGGGAGGCTGGGACAATCCTAGGGTGGCTGGAAGATGAAGAGAAGAGTGCTTGAGAATGGGGATTCTTTTCTTAGGTCGTTCATATGAGTCTCCCTTTATAGGGGATGAAAAACAGGTCAAAAATAGCAAGTTTTGATACATCCTACCATAGGTTAGATTTCCTCCATTTAATGTTGCTAATTTTCATCCTGAGGCATCTAGAAACTTACCCAAATGATTGAGAGGGATTGGAAACCATGGATCACCTTCCCCATGTTCAAAATATGTCTCCACTTGAAGAGGAAACAAATCTGGTTTAAAAATAGCAAGTTTTGATGTATAAGACAACAAGTTGGATTGCCATCATTTGATGATGCTAATTTCGACCATGAAGCTTCTAGATACTATACCAAGTGATATGGAGGAGGAAAAAGAAAGGTAAGGTTGTGAATTGGTCAGAGATGTGCCCAATGGGCTGGGCTTGCATGCAATTGGGCTTGATTAGGGGTGCGTGCGGACAGAATTGCGTGTCTGAATTCTAAAAGGCATTGTAGACAAATGAAAGATCAGAATTAAATATCGTTTATTGCAATAAAAAGATGACTCAATGAGGAAGATTATTCATGTTTAAGACTTCTTCACTAGATATCCACATAATTCTGTGAAAAGCATAATCTAGGAAAAGCATAATCTAGCACACAAACAAGGGGCGTGACCTTGGTGCAAAGACCACCAAGAGCAACATGGAAGTTAGGATGGGCTCTCATTTGACAAACACAGATTTGATTAGAAATTAGCAACTCATCCTCATATTTCCAGTAAGCTCCTCGGCTCATCCAAAAGGGTGGTTCATCATGATTTTAACGGTCTAAAAGAGATGTTGCCAATGGAATAAGGGTTTAATCCCTCAAATAAGGCCAAATTGGTGTGTCTACAATGGTAACCCGACTTAATTGAACATCTTCTAAATGAAAACTCATACTAATCATGACCAAATTGACATAACTAACCATGCATAGTATAGCCTATGATCTGAAACAAAACTAAACATATTTTACATGGTATGCACACATGCAATGACAAGTCAAACTAGACATGCTTAAATACATATAAAAGATAATTAACCTAAATCAAGCTTGACATAAACTAAGCAAATTAGGTTCTAACTTCATCATTCATAATCTGACCTAAACAGGTTTCAAGAAGTGAAATTTGATGGCCTATGATCTTTTCAAGCCTAAATATAATTAAACTTCCATTCTAGGTCCAAACTAGCACAAAGTCACATACAAAATTAACATAAGATCAAATCTTATGAAAAAGACTTCTACCCAAGTATAATCATACTAAACATGTTCCATGATATACAAAATACTAATTTCAAGTTTATGATTTCAAAGATTTTGAGAATCTCATTAAGCATAAGTTCAAAGTCAAAAATCTAGTCAACTTAAGGTCCATAAACTAAATCATGCATATTTTGTTATCTACATAGAGTCAAATAAATAGACAAGAATGAGAAACATACTAGGAAGCTTCTGTGAATTTTTCATATTTTTATGTATTTTATGCTAATTTTTGGCCTTTTTCTCTGATTTTCACAATTACTAAATCAATAAAATCTAATTACGATTGAACTGGCACTGAACTAGGTGGTTCAACCAGCTGGACTGGGGTGACTCAACTACGCTAGGCTGGCAATGGAGATGCTGGACCGGGGAGTAGAACTGGGCTTGAGCGGCCGCGACCACTCACTCGCATGGCAACGCTTGCAAGAAGGAGGTTGCAATACTCTCAAAAATGACAGAACAGCTCCCAGTGGTGGCAAAAGGCAATGACCGACGGGGGAAAAAATGCTGGCAATGATAGCAATGGTGGCAAGGAGGGTGGAGCCGATGGCAATGGTGAGGAAGAGAACTCCCTACTCTGTTTCAGTGGAAACAATGGACTCACGGCAGTAGTGGCAACGCAAATGAAAGTCGGATGGCGGTGGTGAGGCGACAACTTGCCACAACAGCAAGGGGAATAAGGCCAGAGGTTGGTGGTGGAAGGGGGCTCGGGACGGTGTCTTGCGGTAGTAACTCTGCCCGAAACAGGGGAGGCGATGCTGATGCAGCGGTGATGTGATGGCATAGCGGCGAAGAAAGGTTGCAACTATGACCGGAAGAGAGGGAGAGATAGACAATGGAGGGCACATGCGAGAGAGAGAAAGATGAAATGGGGGCAACAGAATAGGGGTAATGGTGAGGGAAGCTATGGTCGGTGGTGATTGCGGCGTAGGGAGAGGGAGGAAGGGGCGTCCAGAGAGGAAAGCCACGTGGGAGAAGGAGAAAAGAGATGGAGAGAGAGACCAAGACTAGGAGGACGACAAGAGAGAGCGAGAAAGAGAGAGATCAGGGCGGTGGGCTTGCATAATTGATGGGGTAGGGGGCATTGTAGACACGCAATTTTGGCCTAGTTGAAGAGTTTAAATTCTTGTTTTCATGAAAAATATTTAAAGCAAATCATGTTTTCCGGATAGATCAAGCTTTTGAGGCATTCCGAAGGGGATCGATAGAACAATCGACCGGGCCAAACACTCTGTATATAGGGCACCTGGCGCCCTGTATATAGGGCACCAGGTACCCTGTATATAGGGCACCAGGTACCCTGTATATAGGGCACCAGGTGCCCTATATACAGGGCGCCTGGCACCAAATCAAATCGATTCGACCAGCTGATTTGACCCCCCGCAGTGACTCATCTTGTCGATCTGACGGAACTCATGATGCTGGCGCCCTATATATGGGGCGCTATGCCACGTGGCACTGCTTTTCGAAAATGGCCAAAGTGTCCTCTTTTGAGCTATAAATAGACCCCCATTTGAGACCAAAAGGAGGTTCCAAGTTCGTGCCATCCTAGAGCCTATCCAAGACTACGTTTTCAAGCCACTTTCACTTCTCATAACCTTTCAAACCGATCCAAGATCATCCATCAAAAACCCAAAAACCTTCTGTTTCTGTCATCCAGAAGCATGGTTTTTCTCCAACTTTGAGAGCTTCTATCCATCTCTCCTCTTGCATCCAGCCTCCAAACCACCCTTCACTAGCTTCATTTGCATATTGTCTACAAGGAGGAGCCCCTACTTTGTCCCGGAAGCCGCCCAACACTCCATAGCGGTGTCGCGAAGAGGGGAAGAAAATCTGTTCGAGCCAGACTTAGTGCCCCATATACAGGGCACTTTGACCTTGGTCAACGCGCCCTATAAGGGGGGCACCTGCAGCTAGCGCCCTGTATATAGGGCACCAGCAGGGGCAGAAGCTCGTTTTGGCATTTTCGGAGTCCGATCGCCCGTTTAATCGAGTTTTTGTCTTCCGTTTTCATCTTAGAATTGTTCATCATGTTATTTGGCATGCATTAGATCATTTTGCACCTCATGTATGTTTAAAAACCTACCAAAAATAGGGGTTGGGATTCCGTCCCGATCCAGTTAGTTCATTTCCTTTTGCATGATTCAGAGTCTTTATCAAGCATGATGCTATACTCACGCCAGAGCTAATGATCTTCATTTGTTTTCTTCATGTTTTATGCAGGACATTCTTAGGTAAACCGACCGAAGTGAAGCTTCAATCTGATCGTAGGTGAAATAACTCTCTAAAGCTCTCCCCTTTCGGCCGGCCGAGAGAGGAGAAGTTAGAACCTCACAATCTCCCCCCCTTTTTTTACATCCCCAAAAGGTACGATGGTCAAACTCTTTCTTCTTCTAGTTCACTTGCTTCGTACTTAACCACACTTTGGAGTCTTCGGCTCCTGGCGACCACACACTCATCATCACACTTTCCGATCCAAACGGACAAACAAACGCCTTCTTTCTCTCTCTCTTTCTTCTCCCCAACGTGAGCCGAACCGGCTCATCCGGGTGCCTACACCTTTTAGCGACCACGGTGGAACAACTCTTGCTTAAGTGAGTTCTTTTCACCTCTTTAAAAGAATGTCCAACATGCTCATCCTTGCTTTGGCTCTTGCTTGAGTTATTACATCCTTTTAGCATTCCTATTCACTTGCTTGCTTGTTTACTTGCTTCATTTGAGCATCTCTTAGTTTCTTCCGGTTTACTTGCTTTCCGTGGGTCCTCTTTTAGAAGAAAAGCACAATCTTTTTTTTAGGCTTGCTTTATCGATTTACTTTGACTTTGCACCTTAAAGATTATCTTGCCAAGCACCTTTGCTTATTTTCTTTTAAAAAAAAGTCTAATTTCTTCTCTAAAGCATATTTAGTTAAATTAGTACTTGCTTTCACCCTTGTTTGACTTTACATCATTGCCTTGTTTACTTGTTTTCCAATACTCTCTTGATCGTTGCATGCTTTTACTTTCTTCTTGTTTGCTTCTCACTTCTTGATATTTCACTTGCATCTAGTTTGCATCGGGGTTCTTTCGACTCCTTTAGGTCATCCGAGAAGGGAGGCTCTCTCCTCCCAAAGCCCTACACACCCAAACACCGCTCTTGGTGGTTGCCAACTCCTCCTCCGAGGATTCCCTCTCGGAAGGACCGGGTAGCTTCCATCAAGACCTCTGTAAGTCCCCAGACGTGAAGGATTCCCTCTTCACTGATCGGGCTGGTTGTATCATTTTATCCCAAAACCCGGAGTACCCATTACCTATCGTTGTGAAAAGAGTGACAACTTTAGATTGCTCGGCATTGTGAGAGCATAGGGTCCTACCCATTTATTTGAGTGGACATTATTTCTCTTAACAAGCCACTAATTTAAGGTTGAAACACAAAAAAAATCGCGGTAATCATTTTAAGTTTGTGCCATCACTTGTTTGCAAATCAAAATTGAAAACCAAAACCAAAAATTTGAAAACACTTAACAAAAAAACAAAAGAAATTTTTTCTTGAGGTTAATTTGCTTGATAACCTGTTTGTTCAAACAAAAATCAAAAACCAAAAAAAGGGAAAATTTTAAAACTTAAAAAAAAGGTTGTGTTTTCGTCACCTTTCCTTTGTGCTTATGAACTTGAGATCAGGGCGAGTCATCGGGATGACAGACCAAGGATACGAGCCGTTGCAGTTGGAGTATGACCAATCCTACCTCCACCCGGATGCCGTATGTGCCGTTAATGAACCCGAAATGCTCCCTGAAACCAGTGAGAGGCATTCGCTCATGCCGACCCAACTCAACTACAAGCCATTGAGGCCATCTAAAGGGAAAATCCCCTGTCAATCACACCCATGCCGAGGGTGTCCACCACACTTCTACCCCCCAATTAGCAACTGACCAACCCGGTGCACCAGTACCGGGCCATTTTCACAATGGACCCTTGATTCCAAACTCACCCCATCCGGTGGCCATCTTGAACCACCCGGAACCAAACAACACCACACCACTTAGGCCACCGGTCTATTCTTCCGCACATTTCAATCAAGCATGTCCTCAAGTGCACCACCTGATATACCCTCCTTGCCCGACCGCTTCAGCCTATCCAATGGCCATGCCGGCAAATCAAGCATCTGTCCTTCCCCCTCCTCTTGTCCGAGAATCCTCCGTTGATCAAACTATGCTTAACAAAATCAATTGGATGGATGAACAATATCGGGAGCTCAAGCGATTGATCGACACACGAGCTCTCCCCGAGATATCCCTTCTCTCTCTCCCCGTATTCCATCTTCCTCCTTCTGAAATGCCCATTTACCGCCGATATAACGGAAATGGGAATCCTTTCATTTACATCAAAGATTTTCTTTATGAGTCTGTCATGTAGAAAAACGATCCGAAGGCCCTTGCATACCTATTTAGGAGATCATTAGAGGGCTCCGCGTTGGAATGGTTCTATTCACTTGACCCTTTGGAAGCCAGCAACTTTGATACCGTCAAAGCAAAGTTCTTGCAAAGATACCAAGATCGAGTCAGTCCTACCTATTCGATCACAGATCTTATGGCCGAAAAGATGAGAAATGATGAGGATTTTATAAGATACGCTGATAAATAGAGGGCAATGGCAGAAAGGCTGACGAATGCACTGTCAGAATCAGAACAAGTCAAGTTGATATCACTAACGCCACTTCGGCTTTGAAGAACGTGTTGGCATTACATCACCCTATCACAATGAGCGAACTCTATGAGAGAGCACGGTACATCCAAACCCAACTCCAAGACTCTCCCATCATGAACCTCTTCGACCCTAGGCCCCGAATCACCAAAAAGACAACCACCACCACCACTGGGCCTGTGACTGAAGGCGTGGTAACCAATGAACATGTCAATATCATAGTAAACCCGCTCAACAACCACCAACAGTAGTACAGAAACCCCCAGTACAGGAACCCCCGCCAAACCCAACCGGCACCTCGCCCTCAGATTCAGCCCCAACCTTTCCGCCACCAAACACCAAACCCGTATCCCCAACAACCAATGCAGACACTAGTTCCCCATCAACCCCGGCAATTGGCCGTACAAACCTTTGCACCTCAACCACCCCGCCAACCAACCACCTATAACCAGGCACCTCCCCCCGTCACCTACGTGCCACGAAGAGCAGGGCCCAGAAGAAACCATTACCCGCCATTACCGTACTCTCTCACAGACATTTTTAACGCTCTCATGGCGGCAGGGCAGATTTCATTGCCAAAAGAAAAGCTGGAGTGGCCACAAAATGCCAACACAGACAAATATTGTTTATACCACAGATACCCGGGGCATACAGTGGAGAATTGCTTTCAATTTAAAGACTATATCCATGACCTCCACAGGTAGGGAAGTATTGACTGGGGTCAAATGGGCGAGTACATCAAGGCAGTAAAGAACCAGCCTCAGCAGCAGCAGCAGGCACCAGTCCAACAACAACAACAGGAATCCGGTCTGGGGATCATTCAGAACCCGCTACCCGCGCACGCACCCGCAACAGCACCAGAAAATCAGAGGGTTAATCCTATTCTAACCTCCACCGATGAACCCCGCGATAGAGGCCAAAATTGGCAAATCAATGGACCAGCTTCCTTCATGAACATTAACCCTCCAAACCACGTTAACCGAACCGTTCACTCCATACCACGAGCTATCCCCACCAGAAGAAGCCAACCACCAATCATCCGCACGCTATCATGGCCAACCGTAGCGCCACCAGCCATACAACTCCAACCGGGTAGGACCTTGATCCGCCCAGTCGAGCCTCCGCAAATACCATCACCATTAGGACCCATCATTGTACCACCTCATACAACCAGGCCACCACAACCTACCCACATCCCTACAACCCGGACTGTCATCACTACACCCTTACCTAGGCCTCCCATCATCCAACCTAACCCTCCATATGCCTCCGCTACACCAACCATAGCCCCTCAGCTCGCCACGGTGCTTAGAAGCGGGCGCATGTTTCAAAGAATTTCTCTCAGACCGGTCAACCAGGACGATCACAAGAAGAAGAAGAAGAGAACCCAGAAGAACCAGCGCCAGGGACGTCTTATGATTTGCAAAAACACCTTGACAAAATCCATGCACGGATTTCCATTCTAGAGCTGATCAAAAGGTCCAAAGCTCATCAAGAAGTTCTTCAACAATATCTACAAAGAGTAATGTTCAATGAAACCCTTCCCCCTGAGAAGATTGCATCGGTCTTGACCCCGAAAAGTGAACACCCCGCCCTCACTTTCACCAAAGAGGAGTTGGCTAAACCAGAAGCAAGAAAATATGCACTTTGTATCATTGTCAGCATTAATAAAACAGATGTCGAGTCTTGTCTAGTTGATACCAGTGCATCCATCAATGTCTTGCCACCAGAAATGCTACAATTGTGTGGAATCTCAAAAGAGGATATTCGGCCATCACAAATCACCGTAACGGCATATGACAATTCCAAGAGGCCCGCCCATGGCATGGTTACACTTGAAGTCAAACTCGGACCTCGGGTTGTCACTGTCGACTTCCACATCTTGGATATGGACCCAACTTACAAAGCTATCTTGGGAAGGCCTAACCTTGAGGCATTAGAGGCCGTAGCTTCAACCAATCACCAATGCATTAAATTTACCTTCAAGGGACAAGTCGTCAAGGTGGTAAGTATGCCTGTGGATTGCCTAGTTACTCTCCCTCCTGGTTTGCCAAATCAACCGGTCTTCACAATCCTCGATCTGCCGAGGGATGGAAGGCAGCCCAGGCAAGTTTGGAGAAGGAAGAAGGATGACACCAAAACCCTCGGGTGGCGTATGATGGAAAATCTGGGATATCAAGAAGGTCGAGGGCTGGGGAGAGAACTGTGGGGTATCATAGAACCCATCCAGCTGGTAAAGACAACATCAAGGAACGGGATAGGGTACGATGGGACATGTGATAATGGCCAAAAGATCGGTCAAAAATACTTCCAGGGGTGTTTGCACAAGTTCTTCGACAAGAGAGAAACAATACAGATGATTGAAGAACAAGAACCGCAAGAACAAGCAAAAAGGAAGAAAGTAGACAGCCTAGAGAATGAGTCGTATCTCGACGTATCATGGTTATTCTCGGAAGAAGGGTCAAGTGAAGAATTATTCCACAATGAGCCTTCTGGCAGTCAGAACCAGGGGCATTCACCCTATGTCTTCTCCTCGGATCTAACAGACTCATTTCCGACAAATCCACTGTCAGATTCACCAGGCAGCAAAGATGGATGCTCTCTTTACCCATCTTTGCTTGATTTGTTCCCTTCTCTGTCAATATCTCAACCCACATCGGAAACCACAACCAACCAAACTCATTCTGTGTTTATGTTTAGTACTTCTCAAAAATATCAAACAAAAACACCCTATTTTCAACCCAAGTTTCGATCGAAGAAACATCCCAACTCGCTCCGAAGGATGATCCAAACCGGGAGGCCACCCGGTCTCTAATCGATCTCCTTTGCCCTTCATCAATAAATCTCACTCCCTCCACCTCCTCTTCCTCTCCTTATTTACCTTCTTCTTCTTTAGGTTTAGTTTCCGATAAAAGCAAAACAAAAATCAGAGGTAGAAGAGTTCCAGGAAGATACCTGCATCGGTTAGCTCAAAAAAGCTTGGAATGTGCCAAGCTATCGGAGTATCTAGAAAATGTAATCCATATGGGTGAAACTCGATATGAGGAAAAAGACAATATCGATCCAACTTTAGGGGTCTACGAGGTTGTATCGGAAAAGGATCCTGATAATGAGGATGAAGAGGAGGATTTGGTTGATGCTTATGCATCCGGTTTAAGAAGATTCAAAGAACCATCAGCCACAGTGGATGAACCAACCAAGGAACTTAATCTCGGAACACTGGAAGATCCTAAGAATAACATCATCAGTGCCAACCTCGCCCCTTTAGAAGAACAGAATCTGATGGGGGTGTTCAAGAATACAAAGACACGTTCGCTTGGACATACGAAGATATGCCGGGGTTAGATAAGTCATTGGTAGAGCATCGACTGACATTAAAACCTGAAGCTACCCCGGTCAAGCAGAAGTTAAGGAGATTCCACCCAGACATAGCGTTAAAGATGAAGGAAGAGGTCGATAAGTTACACCAAGCGAAATTCATTAGAGTTGTCCTCTATCCACAATGGGTGGCAAATATAGTCCCAGTCATGAAGAAGGATGGAAAGGTTCGAATTTGCATTGACTTCAGGGACTTAAACCGAGCGTGTCCAAAAGATGATTTCCCCCTTCCTCATATCGATGTTCTTGTTGATAACACATCTGGATATGAAACCCTATCATTCATGGATGGATACTCAGGGTATAATCAAATCCGGCTGGCAGAAGAGGATCAAGAGAAGACCTCATTTACTATACCTTGAAGAACTTATTGCTACGTCGTTATGCCCTTCGGATTAAAGAATGCCGGAGCAACTTATCAAAGGGCCATGGTGGCGATATTTCATGATATGATGCATAAATTTGTAGAGGTGTATGTGGATGATCTAGTGGTCAAATCTCGAACCCGAGATGAGCATGCTGAGGTGTTGAAGAGAGTTTTGCAACGAGCTAGGGAATATAAGCTTAAAATGAACCCCAAGAAGTGTGCGTTTGGAGTATCATCTGGAAAGTTACTTGGGTTCATCGTCAGCAAAAGAGGCATCGAAATCAATCCAAACAAGGTCAAAGCCATTATTGGCATGCCTCCACCAAAGAACCTAAAAGAGCTGAGAGGGTTAATTGGCAGGCTACAGTTTGTTCGCCGGTTTATCTCACAACACTCTCAAAGGTGCAAACCTTTCTATGAGTTAACCAAGGCGAAGGCCAAATTTAGATGGGATTCGAGATGTCAAGAGGCATTCGATGGTTTAAAGAAATATTTGTTAAGCCCACCTGTGCTCAAACCTCCGGTTCCCGGCAAACCCTTGATCTTATACATCTCAGTTTTGAAAGGATCTCTGGGAGCAGTATTGGCACAATTAGATGATGAAGGGAAAGAGCGAGCAGCGTACTATCTATCCAAAATCTTTGATCCTTGTGAGCAGAAGTATACAACCATAGAGAAAACCTGTGCCGCCCTTGTTTGGGTGGTCCAGAAGCTTAAACATTACTTTCTGGCCCATGAGATTAATCTCATTGCTCGCATGAATCCCATCAAATTTCTTCTTGAAAAATATGTCCTAACTGACCGTTTGGCACGCTGGCTAAGCTTTCTCTCCCAATTTGACATCACCTACACCCAACAGAAGGCAATCAAGGGCTATGCAATTGCTGAACACCTTGCCCATCCTCCTATCTCAACCTTTGACCCTATCCAATCAGAATTTCCCGATGAAGAATTGATGTCCATTCGATCTTCCAATCTATGGACTTTGTATTTTGATGGGGCATTAAACTCCCAGGGTAGAGGGATAAGGATTGTTCTTCTATCACCCGAAGGTGTCACCATTCCACAGGCTTTTCAGCTCTATTTTCCAGCAACGAACAATATAGCTGAATATGAAGCCTTGTTGGCTGGACTGGAGGCCGCTCACTTCTATGGTGTCACTAAACTAAGGGTGATCGGTGATAGTCAGTTGATTCTCCGCCAAGTGCTGGCCAAATACCGCACATCTCATCCCAGGCTCAGACCATACCAAGAACTCACCACCTGTTACATCAAGCTATTCTCCAAAATCGAATTCATTCACATTCCTCGTGCTCAAAATATTCTTGCCGACGCTCTCGCTTCTCTGGCATCTTCACTATCTGTCCCACTAGGCAGACAGGTTAGGATGATCTATGTCCGCCGACGTACCATTCCGGCAATAGAAGATGCACGATTCTTGAAGGTTAAAGAAAATTTTGAAAGAAAAGAGTACATTGAGCAAAAGGAGGAAATGTCTTTGGTTGAGTTGGGAGAATTAGAAGAGGGTGAGAAACCGTGGTATCATGAGATTGCGAATTACTATCAGGATCATACATATCCACCAGGATCAACTGCCGAAGAGAAAAAGAGCCATAAGAAGAGTCTCCCAGAGGTACACCATCTTAGGTGGAGTATTTTACAAAAGGAGCTTGGCTGGTGTTCTATTAAGAGGCGTAGATGAAGAAGGGGCTGAATTGGTGCTTAAGGAAGCACACTCCGGAGTATGTGGAGGCCATGTAAATGCTCAAGCCCTCGCCAAGAAGATCATCAGGCAATGGTATTACTGGCCTACTCTGGAAGAAGATTGCTTGATCTTTGTCCGGCACTGTCATCAATGTCAACTTCACGCCGACAAGATTCACTCTCTCGCATCTTCCCTTCACCCGATTCACGCCCCATGGCCCTTCGCTATGTGGGCTTTTGATGTTATCGTACCCCTTGGTGACCCAAACTCCACATATAAAACCAAATCCTTCATCCTAACGGCAACGGAGTACTTCACCAAGTGGGCGGAAGCGGAAGCATACATGGAAATCAAGGCATCAACAGTCTGCACCTTCATCAAACGCAACATCATTGCCAGGTTCGGGATCCCAGGCAACATCATCACCGACAATGGACCGTAATTCATCTCCCAGGAGCTGCGTGACCTTTGCAACAGGTATTGCATCAAATTGCATCATTCATCTCCATATTATCCTCAAGGCAACGGTCAAGCAGAAGCCACCAATAAAACCCTAATTAAAATCATCAAGAAGACTTGTAAGTCTAGCAAGTTCGCGGATTGGCCAGATAAGTTAGTCGATGCTCTATGGGCCTACCGCACCTCTATTCAAACCCCAACGGGTCAAAATCCCTATGCCTTGGCATTTGGGATGGAGGCGGTAGTCCCATATAAAATACTCGTTCCTTCCCTCCGAGTCCAGATCGATCGAGATATCCCGATGGATGAACGTCGAGATTCCCTTCTCGCGCAACTCGAACTCTTGGATGAAAGGAAGCTGGCCGCTGCCGAACATGCTAGATCTTATCATAATAGACTTAAAAGATTTTATCAGAAGAGGGTGGTGGAGAGAAAATTTGAAATCGGTGAGGTTGTGCTTAAAATAATATTCATTAAGCTGGGCAGTCCCCGCTCCAAACTTCAACCTAATTGGGAGGGTCCGTATGTAATTTTGGTTGTTTATCCCAGTAATTCATACAAGCTAACTAATGCAGAAGGAGAAGAACTAGCTCATCCCTGGAATGGTGTATACCTCAAAAAATATTTCCCTTAAAACAAAAATCACAAAAATCACAAAAAAATCTATAAAATCCAAAGGTGTGAAGAATAATGATAACATCTAACGCTTGCTTACTCGGTGCACCAACTTGTCACTTAGGGAAATAAGGATAGGCATCATACTGCACACACTACACGCCTAGTTTTGAAATCCGATGATTGGAAGTCAGAGAGAAAGCTAGGCAACGCTTTGCAAAAGAAGGTCAACCCAATCCCATTCTCTTCTCGTTTCGGTCCAGAATAGATGGAAGGGGTTAGAATGAGAAGTATCGAAAGTGCCCATTGCCTTAGTTGAAAATGCCTCTGAAGGTCTAACTTCTTAAAAATAAGAAAAGGTGCCAAAAGATGGGCAATGACCCCTCAGGTCGGCAAAAGAATAGACATGTCTGAATGCGTACCAACAAAAGCCCAAAAGTAAAAGGCTCTAAAAGATGGGCAATGAACCCCTCAGGTCAAAATCAAGCAAAAAGAAAAGACCTGTCCAAATGAGGGCCATCAGAAGAAAAAGGGCTAGAAGGAAGGACCCGAGGATGTCAAATCCCAAATAGGCAACGCGGGCACTAGTAGAGAAACAAATTTGACACCCTTAAATCTTAGTAAGGGCTTACCATCAATCCTCTTCCCTCTTTAACCTTGCGGGTAAGGTTGACCGACTAGATCCAAGAAGAGCCATAGCCTATCAAAAATGGAAGGTCAGAAGATTCTAGACTAGGCACTTTCTTACACGTGATGCCTACTCTTAACCCTTAGGTAACAATGAGAGGCACCTACCGCAAGCAAAGCAAAAGATGAGATGGCCGTGTCCTTCACACCGAACAAAAAAATCGAATACTTCAAAAAGCACCAAACAAATCCATAAAATCAAAAATCCTAAAAAGTAAATATCCAAAACACCAAAAAAATCATAAAAAACCAAAATACCAAAAACATTATAAAAACCATCAAGACCCAAACAAATAAAAAATCTCAAAACACCTAAAAATTTTCTTCCTAATTGACTAGTTGCCTTTGCATTCATATTTAATTTCAGTCTTGCATGTTTCCCTTTGTGCATACTTATATTTATCTGTTATTCTACCTTGATAAGGCCTATGTCCCTTGACAAAAGATCAAGGCAGTTTTGCCCTCTTCTTGCAAGGGACTAAGCCTAAATAAAGTTCTAATCGCCTTTTGAGTGAACGCAGGGAGTCAGAAAGAGAAATAAACAACTATCACTATGAAAAAGAAAGGTACATCAAAGATAGGAGGGGGCCGGCACATCACAAATAGCCGCCTCCCTCTGCTGGAGCCTGATCACCCGGAGGTGGCATGGCATGTCTCTCCTCACCTCTCCTCCTATGGCTACTAGTCTGAGAGGAACCCGAGTGAGTAGGTCCCCTCAGCGTGGCCCCACGAGAGTCAGAATGGTGGGAGTGTCTCCGAGACCGAGTCTGGAGCATCTGCATCATCATCATTTGACGGTGCTCTGCCTCCAGTCGGAGAAGCTCCCTAGAGTGCTCAAGACGAAGGTGGAGGATCTGCTCGGACTCGGGTCGTGACAGCT
Source organism: Cryptocoryne crispatula var. balansae (assembly GCA_036172225.1). Lineage (NCBI taxonomy): Eukaryota > Viridiplantae > Streptophyta > Magnoliopsida > Alismatales > Araceae > Cryptocoryne > Cryptocoryne crispatula. Next base: position 18,574,556 of record CM069928.1, on the reverse strand, counting down.
CAACCACGCGAGCCTCCAGTCTCCCAACCTACAAGATGACAAAGAGATGTATCAGCTACGGAAAAAGTAGTTTAAGGAAAAGAATCAAACTTATACCTCCTATTTTAGCTCCTCTATCCTCTGAGCAGTCTGTAGAATAGAAAAGAAACATCAGTCCATGAATTCCCAGTTTAAAATATTAATAAAGACTCCGCACCTCAGAAGAAGAAGGACCAGGATTCGGAACACCTACGAGGGGCTCGAGCTTGAGCTCCCTCTGTAGCTCCATCACCTACCGGAAAAATGTTAGGAAAGAAAGAAAATGATGACAAACAAAGCAGAAGAACATGTACCTTATCCCGAAGGCCCGTGGGATCACTGACAGTAGGCGGAGCACCCCCCGTAGAAAGATCACATATCCTCACCCAAAGATCTTTGTTCTGCAAAAAAGAAGGAATGTTAGAATCAAGCAAAGTGAAACAGAAGGAAGTCACAGAAATTCACCTCGATAGTGTTGACTCTGAAAATGGGTTCCAGATCGGCACCTCAAGAGAAGGTAAAGATAGAATAGGGGGAAAGGGGAGTGAATCGGAAAACACTTGGAAAGCGGTAAAAACTCCTCACCACGGTCCCACACTCACATTGATCCCCGAACTTTCATCTCACGGCGTCGCTCGAGCACCGGAGATGGTTCGGGTCATGTGGGAGGAGAGTGAGGAGGAGGTGAAATTAGAACATAGATGAAAGGTGGTCGCCAGGAGCTGCGGGCTCCGCTTTATAGAATAAAAACAAGAAATGAGTTGATTTGACCGTGTACCTTAGCACGGGAGATCGGGATATGGGTTCAACCTTCTTCTTCCTCGGCCGGCCGATCAAGAAGAGTCTCCAACATATGCTAGCTTGATAGACCTGTGCAACTAGAACAATAAACCAAGTGAAAGAAAAAATTAGAACTATGGGAAGTGTAGTAACTGTAGAGAGAATATGAGAAAGAAGCAATTGGAATTGGACTCACCGGCTTCGGGGTGAGCCTTAACCCTTTTTTTGTATTTTTGATTATGTAAAAATGATTCAAATGAACTGAAAAATACTTTAAAACATTAAATAAACTGAGTTGAGTGAGTTGATAAAGCTTATGAAGTGAATCGGCTTGAGTTGAAGCCGAGTTGGTTGAAGAAGGCCGGTTCGGGTAGCTTTGCACCCTTCTAGCGCAACTTTGGTGCAGAGGATGCTACGGACGACCCCAATGTTAGAATCAAGTTCCGTTTGTTGGAGTAGACATAGGACTAAGAGAGGAAGAGTTACTATGTTGATAATTTCTCCGAAATCCTCCTGTAGAAGTATGTAAAAATTATGAAAGTGGGAGGATGTAGAAAACAGAACCTGGATGCGCGCCCTCAGTGTAGCAACTGCCACGAACGAAAGGCAAGTCGGAATTGAGTGCCGTCAATTGGAGATGAAAGAGAACGACGAGAGGAACAACTTATATGTTGAATACTTTTTCAGCATAACTCCAGGATTTTCTGCAGAAGTCGATGAATTTGGTTGATGCAGAACGCCCGGATCGAGCCTTCTCCTTCACTTTTGGATCAATCTCTCAATGTCGAATCGCCTTTGGACGTCGGGACGGCTTTGAAGAAGAGCTTGGACAACCTATGGACAAGCTAGGCACGAGGGATTTTCCTTGGGTCATTGAGAATGGCCCTCAATTTATAGGGGAAGGAAGCCGGTGCAAAAAATGGAAACTGGACCGACCGCGCCCCCGCTTTTCAAAGGGGACGAGGGCGCGCAGAGCGCGCTCTCAAACCAAGGGCGCGCAGGGCGCGCCCCCACTTCGGGGGCGCGGTCTGCGCGCCCCCCTGTTTCAAAGGAAGCGGGGGCGCGTTATGCGTCTCACTGCTAAAAATCGACGGAATCTTCCGTAAATTGCTAAAAATCGACTTGATATACGTAACGCGCCCCCGAACCGGGGGCACGGTTCAAATAATCGAAAATCAGCGCTGGAAACCTTTCAAAAATCAGGTTTAGAAGGTGCTAATTGGGGTAATTTGCGATTTAAAGAAACTGACCGCGCCCCCGCTTTTCAAAGGAACCGGGGGCGCGCAGGACGTGCCCCCGGTTTGAGGGCGCACAAGGCGCACCCCCGGGTTGAGGGCGTGCAGAGCGCGCCCTCCCCTTTCAAGCGGAGTGGGGGCACGGTACACTCTCTCTCCTACACGCGTGTTCCGCGAGCCGTATCTTGCAAACGGGATGTCCGATTTGGCTCCCATTTGTCGCGTTGGAAAGAGGGCCTTCAACCACACCTCCTCAAGTCGGTAAACCAGCTGGCATGACTCCCGAGATGTTTGCATGGGGCTTTCTACCGGTTTACCCTCTCGCGGAAAGCCAAAACCCGTGGCGAAGATCCGAAAGAGCACGGTTCCGGTCGAGAAATCTCGGATCAACTCGGGATGACTTCAAATGATGACCGAACAAGTCCGGTACGATCAAAAACATGAAATCATCGAAAAATCTGAGATTAACCCGGTAAACGTGAACCAAAACTCGGAAAAGCCGCGGAACCCTAAAATTGACCGAACTGGATGTATGGCCATGGTTCATGAAAATATTCGGCTAGAATCGACCCAGATGACCCGAAAAGACCCGGTGATGACCGGAAAGGCCTAACACGTGGTCCAGGATAGCCGTGTCAGCACAAATCGAAAAAGCCGTAACGAAAGCCGTCATTGACCGACACCTACCGAAATGACTTCTCGGAAACCCTGAATGTTACGGAACACATGCGGGACTCCCGAGACCTTCAATTATGGACCATTCAAGGTAGGTCATCGAGCAGGCTTCGTGTTTTTATGGTTCACGCGCGGCTCTCGCTTGAAGGTTTCGGCATCATTCCGAAAATCATTGGTCCATTCTCAACTTGCGAGGGGCTCCACCCATATCCTTAGCTCATCTCCACAAGGTAATCCGGATCAGATAATGGTCAAATAAAAAATATCGCCTATGGAATAAGAGTCTGGGGCTCCGAATTAGGCCAATTTGGCGTGTCTACAGCTTGCCTCGCCTTGATGTCGGCTTTGCAAGGGAATGGCATGTAGCAGAGCGGAGTGAAACGTAGAGAAAGCATAGCGAAGCGAGATGGATCGTAGTGGAATGTAGTGGAGTGAAATGGTGATGGACTGAAAAGGTGGCATCAAGGTGTAGATATAGACACGCTTAATGACCAGATTCGGCAAGACGAATCTCCTCAAGTCTCCTGGTTAATCGCCATGTTTTATCAAATCTTCCTATGTTCGATTGGTAAGATATGTGCCATTGGCACGAGAGAAGAATAGCCAACCCCCAACGCGGTGGGGAGTCCCTGAAACATGGGTTCGTAGGTTCATCATCAGCCGGTAACCCGATCTTTGCGGTGTTCCTGTACTGTGATGGGCTAAAATTTTAAAAAGAGATTTGTTTTGAAAAAGTAAAAGAATACCAATCAAGCACATTCAGGCTCTCTGATTCATTTAAGTCTTCCAAGAGACAAGATTTGATTCGGAATGGAATGATCTCAGATTCCGAAAGGCAAATGTTGAAGCATAGACCGTGAAGATAATGATGGTGCAAGTTTTGATCAAAATAGAAGGCCCTTGGCGGGATGAATTGGCTGCCATGGTGGGATGGATAGCAAGGAAGTGTTGCAGTGGCCACAGTGGTGATGGAGGATTTGGAGGTATAAGGTGATTACCGAACACGGTGGGATTCATAGACACAGTGGGATATTAGAAAGGTTGGTGGGACTAGAAAACATGGTGGGATTAGAAAACACGGTGGGATTTAGAGTGATCGAGAGAGTGAGAAGGTGAAGTTTAGGAAATGATGTATGCAATGACAAAACAAAATGTAATGCAATTAATGCTACACGATGCATGTTGGGTTCAAGAAAACAAAACAAAACTTGTATAACAAATAGTTGAAGATATAGATTGTCTATGAGGTCAAGATACCCATTCGGGAACTATCGTCCCTCACAGCACAACTTTTGCTTATCCGTGAGCATCAGAGATGACCCGACCGTCGTAGATTTTGATGAAGGGGATCTCGGGTCAAGTCTTCACCGTACTCATGGTCTTCAACAAATAATGCATAAGATAATAATATACGACTAATGACACATATGCTAGTCGGCAAGTTATGCGGGTTTCCCATGTCCATTCTTCCATTTCTGCGAGCATTTTCTATTGGCGAGATTTCCCCCTTCTTGACTCGTGTTTCTTTCCTGAAATACTTAATAAAGAGGTTAGATCTTCTCTATGGCTTACCCCCTTGCCTATTGTCATCTTGCCTTGCTTACACGTCAAGGGGGTAGCCTTATTAACAAGGTAATATGAACAAAATGACTGAAAATGAATAAGATAAGGGTTAAGAAAGCTTACCTGCTATGGTGAGAGTCACACCCTTCTTGATCTTAGCATCCTGAAACACTTGATAAAAGGGGATTAAATCTTCACCATGGCTTATCTCTTTGCCTATTGTTGTCTGCCTTGACTTAGGTCAAAGAGAGGAGCCTTCTTAACAAGGTGTAATAACCTAAATGACCGAAATGAAATGGTTAAGAGAACTTACCTGTCATTGAGAGAACCTTCTCCTCTTATTTTAAAGTCCCTGAAAACACTTGATAAAAGAGGATTAGATCTTCACAACGACTCATCCCTTTGCCTATTATGGCCAACTTTGACTTAGGTCAAAGGGAGAAGCCCTCTTAACGGGGTGATAATGAAGATGAATATGCAATGCGGAAATGAAACATGCAAGACATAAAGATAAACATGAATGCTAGCAAAGGCAAAAATCAAGGTTATGCCAAGTTAGATGATGCATTTTTTTAGATTTTTGGAAAGTATTCAATTTTTTATTTTCGAAGATATTCAACTTTTTTTTAGACTTTTTTTGAAAATATTTAAAATTTTTTTGAATTTTTGAAAAAATTATTTGTTTTGGATTTTTGAAAATATTCATTTTTTTTGGATTTTTGTGAAGAATGTGCCGGTATTGAGACCATTCACCGATCTTTGAGTGTTGATCAAGATTCAAGCAATAAGCACCACGTGTGAATAAGGTTCCCTGCCCAGAATCTTTCTTGCCCTCTTTTCTTGATCGGTTTGGATTCCCCCTGAGTTTAGATAGTTTACCCTACCCTAGGGTTTTAAGATGGAAGAATAATAAAGGAAGTCTTTGATAGGATTTGGGGATGTCGAGGAGGGTTTCTCTACTCATGCCCAAATTGCCCATTGGGGTTCGGCCTCTTCGGGTTTTTTTACATGTGGCACTTATTTAGACAAGGTTTTGACCTGTGGGGTCATTGCCCATCTTTTGGTGCCTTCTTTTCATTTTCTATTCTTCCGGGTACTCATTCAGACAGGCCCATATTTGTTTAAACCTGTGGGGTTCATTGCCCATCTTTTGGCACCCTTTTGCACCCTATGAGACGGCCTCCTACTAAGGCGGCGGGCATTTTGGATACTATCCTCCTCTAGTCCCTTTCACCTATCTTGGACCGAATAGAAGAGAATAGGGTAAGGGTTTCCTTTCCGCCTTCAGGGTTCTGCCTTGCCTCTCTCGAGTGTTGGGCTATCTAGATTCTGGGATCGGGAGGTGTTGTGTGTGCAGGGTGATGTCTACCCTTGACTTCTAGCTAACACCCTTTGGATCGATGACTTAATATCATACCATAAATTCTCCATTTTATTTTCTAAGGAAAATATTTTTTGAGGTAAACGCCGTTCCATGGATGGTTCAATTTTTCTCCATCGGCATTGGTTAGCTCATATGCTTTGCCTGGATATTTTTCAGTTATAACAAAAGGCCCTTCCCAGTTAGGTTGCAACTTGGAGCGGGGACCACCCGGCTTAACGAATATGCATTTGACTACCATCTCACCGATTTCAAACTTTCTCTCTACCACCCTCTTTTGATAAATCTTTTCAATCAGTTCTGATAAGTCCGGGCATGCTCGGAGGTGGCCAACCTTCTTTCATCCATGAGTTCAAGTTGTGCAAGGAGAGATTCTCGCCTCTCATCGACAGGGATGTCCCTATCGAGTTGAACTCGGAGTGATGGAAGGAGTACTTTGTACGGCACCACCGCTTCCATCCCATATGCGAGAGCATACGGGGTTTGACCAGTGGGGGTCCGTACAGAAGTACGATAAGCCCATAGGGCATCTACAAGCTTATCTGGCCAGTCCGCGAACTTGCTAGACTTACAGGTTTTCTTAATGATTTTAATCAAAGTTTTGTTGGTGGCTTCTGCTTGACCGTTGCCTTGCGGGTAATAAGGAGATGAATGATGCAATGCAATGCGGTACCTGTTGCAAAGATCACGCAGATCTTGAGAGAGAAACTGCGATCCGTTGTCGGTGATGATGTCGCTGGGTATCCCAAACCTGGCGATGATGTTGCGTTTGATGAAGGAGCACAGTGTTGATGCCTTGATCTCCACGAACGCTTCCACTTCTGCCCACTTGGTGAAGTACTCTGTTGCTGTCAGGATGAATGATTTGGAACGGATTTCAGAGTTAAGATCACTTAGAGGGCCAATGATATCGAAAGCCCACATGGCGAAGGGCCATGGGGCATGAATCGGGTTAAGGGAAGATGCGGGAGAATGGATCTTGTCGGCATGAAGTTGGCAAGAATGACAGTGCCGGACAAAGATGGAGCAATCCTCTTCTAGGGTTGGCCAATAATACCCTCGCTCGATGATTTTCTTGGCAAGAGCTTGAGCATTGACATGGCCCCCACGGACCCGGAATGTGCTTCCTTAAGCACCAATTTCGCCTCTTCTTCATCAACGCATCTCAACAAAATTCCGCTCAGGCTCCTCTTGTAGAGCACCCCTCCTAGGATGGTATACCTCTGGGATACTCTCCTGATGGCCTTCTTTTCTTTTGCATTTGATCCAGGTGGATATGTCTGATCTTGACAATACCTTGCGATTTCATAAGACCAAGGCCTCTCACCCTCATCTAACTCTTCCAACTCGACCAGAAAAATCTCCTCTTTCTGCTCTAGATATTCCTTTCTGCCAAATCTCTCCTTGATCTTTAGAAATCGACCATCCTTAATCGCCGGCATCGACCTTCTACGAACATGGATAGTCCGCACCTATCTACCTAGCGGGACTGATAGAGATGAAGCTAAGGAGGCTAGGGCATCAGCAAGGATGTTCTGAGCTCGAGGAACCTAGACAAAAGTGAGTTTGGAAAAGAGTTTTATGTAGCAAGAGGTAAGTTCTTGGTAAGGTTTAAGGTTAGGATGAGAGGTTCAGTATTTGGTTAGGACTTGGCGAAGAATTAGTTGGCTATCACCTATCACCCTCAATTCCATGGCACCATAGAAATGAGCGGCCTCCATCCCGGCCAGCAAGGCTTCATATTCAGCTATATTGTTGGTTGCTGGGAAGTCAAGCTGAAATGCCTGTGGAATGGTGACACCCTCGGGTGATAGAGGGAAAATTCCTATTCCCTTACCGTGTGAATTCAGAGCCCCGTCAAAATATAATGTCCAAACATGGGAAGATCGGATCAACATTACTTCATCATCCGGGAGCTTCGACCGGATCGGGTCAAAGAGGGGTATAGGGTGGTGGGCTAGGTGTTCGGCAATGGCATAGCCCTTAATCGCCTTCTGGGGGACATAGGTGATATCAAACTGGGAAAGGAAGCTCTGCCAACGACCTAACCGATCAGTTAGAACAGTTTTCTCGAGAAGGAATTTGATGGGATTGATGTAGGCAATAAGATTGACCTTATGAGCTAAGAAATAGTGTTTAAGCTTCTGAACTACCCAGACTAGTGCAGCACAGGTCTTCTCCACTACAGTATACTTCTGCTCACAAGGATCAAAGATCTTTGACAAGTAGTAAGTTGCCCTCTCTTTCCCTTCTTCATCCACTTGTGCAAGGACTGCCCCAAGAGAATTCTCCAAAACCGAGATATATAGAACTAAGGGCTTGCCAGGGACTGGTGGTCTAAGCATAGGGGGACTAGCCAGGTATCTTTTCAATCCATCAAATGCATCCTGGCACTTCGAATCCCATTTGAACTCGGCCCCCGTCTTGGTCAACTCATAGAAAGGTTTACACCTTTGGGAATGTTGTGAGATGAACCGGCGGACAAACTGTAGCCTCTCGATTAATCCTCGAAGTTCCTTCATATTTCTTGGAGGAGGCATACCAATGATTAAAAATCTGGCAAAGTCCTCATCCGACCTCATCTTTTCAGCAATTAAATCAGTTATCGAGCAGGCTGGCCCCACCCGATCCTTGAACCTCAGTAGAAACTTCATCTTGACAATGTCGAAATCCGCTGCCTCAATGGAATCAAGAGAATAGAACCAGTCCAGGGATTATCCCTCCAATGACCGATGGAATAGGAAGGCAAGGGCTTTGCGGTCATTTTTCCAGAATGCGGAGTCCTAGAGAAAGCTCTTTAGATGGTTGAAAGGATTACCAGTCCCATTGTAACGTTGGAAGACTGGTATCTCTGAAGGAGGAAGGTGTAGAACTAGGAAGGATGGGACAGAGATTTCAGAGATGGCTTTAGAATCGAGGCGGTGCTTCATCTCTTCAAAGCGCTCATCCATCTGGTTAAGTTTGTTCATTAATGCCTGGGTGAGGCTGGATTCTTGAGCCACGGGAGCAAAGTGTTTAGGTGATTGGGTTGGAAGAGGTGGGTTGGAAACAGGAAGTGGAATAGTGTTATGTGAATGCCCCACAATAAGGTGAGTGGAGACACGGCAGGGTTGCCCAGGAGAAGAAATGATTAGGGGCCTGACTGCCGGTTGGGGTGGTGAGGGGGCTTGATTTCCCTCGATCGGATCTTGATTGGCGGGCATCTTGCCCTTAGTGGTAGATTGGATAATTGCAAAGGTCTCGGGATCAAGGTGAAGAGATAGATCCTTGAGAGCTTGTTCTATACTATGTGAGGCGGATCGGTGAGCGGGATCTTGGACCTCAGGTTCCATCACGGCATTAACATGGCCATCTGGTTGGACCATGGGTTTCTGAAGCTCGTAGTGACCCATCTCGTACTCCTCTTCTTGGCCGTAGTAGTCCAACATCCCGATGTGTCTTTCGGACCTTAGTGTTATCGGCATCCTGTCAAATTTTCTTAAAAAAATGGTTGAAAGAAAGCAAATGAAAGGTGTAAATGTAAAGAGACTTTTTTTGTTTGGTTATGAATGTTTGTTTGATTTGATTTTGTTTCACTTTGGTTGTTTGGCAAGCAAGTTGAACACAAAAATTAAAAGGATTTTTTTTGTTTCTTGTTTTAGGTGTTTTTAAAGGAGAGAATTTTTTGGTTGTTTTCAATTGTTGTGAGCAAGCAAGTTATGCAAACAAGGTTTTAAAATGACTACTCGACGATTTTTGGGTTAAAACCTTAGATCAGATAGATTGTTAGCAATTGTTCACTCGAATGGGTATGGTTCCTATTGCTTCAATCTTCAAGACCTAAGGTTATCACTCAATCACCACGAGTAGGTACTTGGGGTCTTCGGGTTTTGGGAAGTGGTACAACCGGCACAATCGTGCGGAGAGGAATACTCCACGGATGGGGACTTACGGAGGCCTTGATGGAAACAACTAAATCAACTAGGAAGAAATATCCTAGAAGAGAGATGTTGGAATCCACCAAAAAGGTGTTTGGAGGGTGAGGGTGTGTTGGGAGAGAGAGCCCCCGCCTCGAATGCCCTACGGATCGGAACAAGTCCGGTACCCGATGCAAAAGCTAATGCAAAAATGAAAAATGGAGGGTAGGAGAAGAATAAGCAATCAATATGCAAACATGAATGAAAGCTATTAAATAAATCAAACAAGTGAATGCAAGCAAGACAAGCAATGATAAAGTAAAACAAATAACTAGCAACTAGCAACTAAAGGTGGTTCGCGCGGGAACCGGCTTGTGATGGAGTGTCCAAGTGGGGACAAATCTGAATTAAAGGTAAAAGGATGGTCCACGCGGGGACCGATTTGAAAATAAAGTGGCTCACGCGGGAGCCGAGTTTTGAAGAGGGTAGGTGGTTCACGCGGGAACCGGTTTTTGAAGAAAAAGGGGTGGTTCACACGGGAACCGGTTTGTTTGATTGGAAAAAGAAAATGAGGGCCACGTGGGGCCAATTTAATTGGTGCAAAGGGGTGGTCCACGCTGGGACCGATCTGAAAGTGGGTTGGTTCACACGGGAACCGGTTTAGAAAAGGGGTTGGTTCACGCGGGAACCGGTTTTTGTGAAGAAAGAGGTGGTTCACGTGGGAACCGGTGTAAAAGGTGAAAAAATGAAAATAGGGCTACGTGGGGCCAATCTAAAGGTGCTGTAAAGAGGTGGTACACGCGGGGACCGATCTGAAAATAAGTTGGTTCACGCGGGAACCGAGTTGGAAAAGAAAGGTGGTTCACGCGGGAACCTGTTTATAAGAAGAAAAGTGGTTCACGCGGGAACCAGGTTGAAATTAATGACAAGTAAATCAAGTCCACATGGGGGACAATCTTTAGAGGAAGAGTAAATAGAAAGTTTAAAGGTAAATGATCATGGAAAAGGTAAAGGACAAGCTGGTTCACGCGGGAACCAAATCGGAAAACAACTAGTTGCACGGATCAATCAAGCTAGCACGGTTGAAGACATTGGTTGTCCCACCGTGGTCGCCAAAAAGCTGTCGACTCCGAAAATGGGTTCCGTATCGGAACCTCAAGAGAAGGTGAAGATAGAATAGGGGGAAAGGGGAGTGAATCGGAAAACACTCGGAAAGCGGTAAAAACTCCTCACCTCGGTCCCACACTCACATTGATCCCCGAACTTTCATCTCACGGCGTTGCTCGAGCACCGGAGATGGTTCGGGTTATGTGGGAGGAGAGTGAGGAGGAGATGAAATTAGAACATAGATGAAAGGTGGTCTCCAGGAGCCGCGGGCTCCGCTTTATAGAATAAAAATAAGAGATGAGTTGATTTGACCGTGTACCTTAGCGCGGGAGATCGGGATATGGGTTAAACCTTCTTCTTCCTCGGCCGACCGATGAAGAAGAGTCTCCAACCGATGCTAGCTTGATAGACCTGTGCAACTAGAACAATAAACCAAGTGAAAGAAAACGATTATAACTATGGGAAGTGTAGTAACTATAGAGAGAATATGAGAAAGAAGCAATTGGAATTGGACTCACTGGCTTCGGGGTGAGCCTTAACCCTTTTTTTGTATTTTTAATTATGTAAAAATGATTAAAATAAACTTAAAAATGCTTTAAAACAGTAAATAAACTGAGTTGAGTGAGTTGAGAAAGCTTATGAAGTGAATCGGCTTGAGTTGAAGCCGAGTTGGTTGAAGAAGGCCGGTTCGGGTAGCTTTGCACCCTTCTGGCGCAACTTTGGTGCAGAGGATGCTACGGACGACCCCGATGTTAGAATCGAGTGCCATTTGTTGGAGTAGACATAGGACTCAGAGAGGAAGAGTTCCTATGTTGATTATTTCTCCGAAATCCTCCTGTAGAAGTCTGTAAAAATTATGAAATTTGGCGGATGTGGAAAACAGAACCTGGATGCGCGCCCTCAGTGTAACAACTGCCACGAACGAAAGACAAGTCATAATTGAGTGTAGTCAATTGGAGATGAAATAGGACGACGAGAGGAACAACTTATATGTTGAAGACTTTTGCAGAAAAAGCCCCAGATTTTCTACAGAAGTCGATGAAGTTGGTTGATGCAGAACACCAGGATCGAGTTTTCTCCTTCACTTCGGGATCGATCTCTCAATGTCGGATCGCCTTTGGACGTCGGGACGGCTTTGGAGAAGAGCTTGGACGACCTCTGGACGAGCTAGGCATGGGGGATTTTACTTGGGTCGTTGATAATGGCCCTCAATTTATAGGGGAAGGAAGCCGGTGCAAAAAATGGAAACCGGTCCGACCGCGCCCCCACTTTTCAAAGGGGACGAGGGCGCGCAGGGCGCGCCCCCACTTCGGGGGCGCGGTCTGCGCGCCCCCTGTTTCAAAGGAAGCGGGGGCGCGTTATGCGTCTCACTGCTAAAAATCGATGGAATCTTCCGAAAATTGCTAAAAATTGACTTGATATACGTAACGCACCCCCGAACCGGGGGTGTGGTACAAATAATCGAAAATAAGTGCCGGAAACCTTTCAAAAATCAGGATTAGAAGGTGCTAATCGGGGTAATTTGTGATTTAAAGAAACTGACCGTGCCCCCGCTTTTCAAAGGAACCGGGGGGGCGCAGGACGTGCCCCTGGTTTGAGGGCGCGCAGGGGGCGCCCCCAGGTTGAAGGCGCGCAGAGCGCGCCCTCTCCTTTCAAGCGGAGTGGGGGCGCGGTACACTCTCTCTCCTGCTTGCGTGCTCCACGAGCCGTATCTTGCAAACGGGATGTCTGATTCGGCTCCTGTTTGTCGCGTTGGAAAGAGGGCCTTCAACCGCACCTCCTCAAGTCAGTAAACCAGCCGGCATGACTCCCGAGATGTTTCCATGGGGCTTTCTACGGGTTTACCCTCTCGCGGAAAGCCGAAACCCGTAGCGAAGATCCGAAAGAGCACGGTTCTGGTCGAGAAATCTCGGGTCAACTCGGGATGACTTAAAATGATGACCGAACAAGTCCGATACGATCGAAAAACCTGAAATCATCGAAAAATCTGAGATTAACCGGGTAAACGTGAACTGAAACTCGTAAAAGCCGCGGAACCCTAAAATTGACCGAACCGGATGTATGGCCATGGTTCATGAAAATATTCAGCTAGAATCGACCCAGATGACCCGAAAAGACCCGGTGATGACCGGAAAGGCCTAACACATGGTCCGGGATAGCCGTGTCAGCACAGATCGAAAAAGCCGTAACGAAAGCCGTCATTGATGGACACCTACCGAAATGACTTCTCGGAAGCCCTGAATGTTACGGAACACATGAGGGACTCCCGAGACCTTCAATTATGGACCATTCAAGGTAGGTCATTGAGCAGGTTTCGTGTTTTTATGGTTCACGCGCGGCCCTCGCTTGAAGGTTTCGGCATCATTCCGGGAAATCATTGATCCATTCTCAACTTGCGAGGGGCTCCACTCAGGTTTTGGCAACTTGCGATGTAAAGAAAATACATGTCGCTCCAGCTCAGCCTCCAAAGATACTGTCCCTGCCCTCAAGCGAGACAGCTCCTTCTGAATACTCTGAAAGCAGCATACAGTTAGATACCAAGCAAAGGAAGAGCAGTAACGGAAACAACAAGTGCATACCTCTCCACCCTCGGTGAAAAGGTGGGCAAACGTCGCCGTGTAGCAACGCAGGTAGTCACCGCTGTCAGAAGCACTGGAAGTCACTGGGGTGCCACCCCTCTTCCAGATCCGAACAGCAAACTGGCCCTTCTTCTTCCAGTCGATCTCCTGGATCAGGCCGCGGGTAGAATGACCCAGGAGAGGGTAAGGGGGGAGGTCCACCCACTCCTGGGGAAGCCCCAATGAGCGCATCGTGAGACGCACCACAATGGATCCATCTCGTTCAGGCAAATCAGAAAGGTGTCGGCCAAAAACCGGACGACCTTTCGATACCCACGGCTGCCGATCCAGATGAAGGTCTGAATATGGGCGCCATACCACCTGAAAAAGCAAGATAGGACAATAAATAAGAAGAACCAAAAAGCTTGAAAGGAAAAGTGGCAGAATACCTCATAGTGGGGGAAGCAGAGCAGCTGCCTCCTCAGGTTTTCCACCTGGTAAGGGTGGGAAGAGGCGGACCGACTGGCGACCCAGCTGCTAATAAGCGGATACTCGGGGTCAGCCTTCAGCAAGGCACGACCCAAGGGGATGTGATAGTAACTCCATACTTGTCAATAAAGCTCAGTTAGTCAACAAAAACAAGGCAGAATTAATGATGAACAAAGGAACAAGGCATACCTGAAGGAACGGAGTAAAGCCAGCTACTGAAACCGGACTGCTCTCCATCGCCAACGAGGAGAACAAATGTGCCAACATAGCGGCACCCCATGCATACTCACCGACATTCGACAGGTCGGCAAGAAATGGGAGAAACCGTAGGTGCACCCTGTCCGTCTTCGAGGCCAGCAGAAGATGGGTAAGAAAGAAAAGGAGGAACCGGCGGAGAACCTGATCGGCCTGGACGGTGCCCTCCTCACCGACCAAGTAACGCTCCACGCGTTTGGTCAACGCGTTGAGGACATCCTCCACCAGATTGTCCTTCCCCACACTAGCATTGCCCAGACCGAGCAAGTTCCCGACGTCCGTGCGCTTCATAGCACGCAGTCCTCCAGGGCAGTGTGGTATCGGATGACCCAGTAAATCCTGGACCATAGCCGAGTAGTCGCGATAGGTCTTGCCGGTAATGGCGCGACCGTGGATGGGAAGACCCGTGATCCGGGAGACATCCTCCAAGGTAGGAACCATATGCCCCTAGGGGAAGAGCAAGGAATGGGTAGTAGAATCCCATCTCTCCCTCAAAGCCTGGATCAGGGGGAGGTCTTCCCAGAAGGCAGAACAGCGAAGCAACAGGCCGAAACCCATCGCATCCGGTCGTGCCTTCTGGAAATCCCTCAACCCCTTGTAGGCATGGAAGACCATCTCCCAGGATATCCGGGACTTGATCTTCCCCTGCACAAACAAATGATCATGTTAGGAGCAACAATTGAAAAATAATTCAAAAGGGGAAGTCAAGATTCGGTTACCGAGATGGTCGGAGGAGGATAGAGGGAAGGCAACTCCGATGGGCTAGCCAAACTAGAAGCCCCGGCGGAAGAGGAAGCGCCGGCGGAAGAAGAGGCTCTGGCGGCACCAGAAGCACCGCCACGCTCGACAAGGGATCTCTTCATCATCTGCATCATTTCAAAGCATCAGAAAGGGCTAGAAATAGTGAAATGAGGAAGACGGGGGCCTGGTGACCAGGTGCCCCATTTATGGGGAACCTGGACCAGGCGCCCCCTTGATAGGGTGCCTGGCGCCCCTTGATGGGGGCGTCAGGGGGCCTGACCCCCTTCTCTCTTCTCGTTCCGATCCAGAACGACTCCGGATCGGTTCGGTCCCTTCTGCAAAAACAAAAATAACGGAATAAACTATGAGTTTGCAGTTGGAAGAAACTTACTATGGAATCTGCATGACGTGCTGCACACCCCGGAAAGATCCCGTGCAGTAGAAAAGCTGAAAAAGTTGATGGTGAAATGAAGAAAAGGTGCAGGGGTAAAAATATAAAGTGCCATGGTCAAAATTTTCAAAATTTTTAGAACATGTTTGCAAGCTATATTCTTCATGAAAAACATAAATTTTTCAGCAAAACATTGATATTTGATTCCTTTTTGCATATTTTTGCTGGTTGCTAACACTGACAGGACGCAGACACGATTGAAAAAAAGAACTACACTGAGCAAGCCCTAGACCTACACTGATCAAGTCCTAAACACAAAAAAGCAGACAAACAAACACCTGGACACATTTAAAGCAGATACAAGTCATCCACCGCGCAGCTTCCTCAGCTTCGCCACGTATCGGCTCTTCCAGACCTCGTCTTCTTCCATGTAGGCACTCAGCGAGAAACTCTTGCAAATTACCCAAATGGCGAGAATGCTCTGGCATTCTTCATCGTCAACCGCCGTGCCCATTTGACGATCCTTGATGGATGGAATATGGGAGAGACAAGGAACCTTGAGCCGTGGTTGGTCCAACTGCAGAAGACACCGATGTGGGTTGTAGATGATGAAGGAGGTACCAGTGATCAATTGGAGATCCACCCCAGGAGTGGTAGAGGCACGAACATTTTGACGCATGACAGCCTCGGTAGGACGGACAAATCCGCCACAGCTCATAGCCAAAAAGTACACACGCCAATCAGCGTGGGTCTTCACCAAAGAACACTTGTTCATCACTTTGTATTCCATGCAGAGACGGCAAGTGAGAGGCTGGAGGGGGCTCCGAGCAAAAAGTCGGGAGGCCGTGGCCGGTCCAAAGCACACGTCAAACTTGAAGTGCCAGTCAGCCCAGCACATAAACAGAAGGATACTGCCGAACATGGGCCTACCAACACTAGCAGAGGTCATGCCGTCATAGAGATAGCCCAACACCGAGTGGGCTATGCACTCATTAGACCAGATGCCTTGGATACAAGGAAGGCAAGTAGGATCGAGCCACCCGTCCTCACACGGGTAAAGGAGTACTGAGGCGAGGCAAGCGGCAACGCCTTTGGCACCAGGCAACAGTAGATCCTCATTGTCATTGGCACCCTGAATCACGCCGATAGACCAATCTGCCAATGCCTCGGTGTAGATACGCCCACCTACGATGATGGACCGGGCCTCTCCGGTGGTCATAAAGCCACGGAGGAAATCCAAACCAGTGACCGGTCCAACGGGAATAAACATGGCCTGGCCGTACCCAGGCATGGCATGGAGCCCCAAGAATAGTTCCACCTCTTCTAAGAGGATGGTACACTCAAAGGAATCGAAAACAAAGGTGTGAGTGTCGGGATGCCACATCTCGAGAAGTGCACCGGCCAAAGAAAAGTCCCAGAAATATTTGAGAAGGTGGTTGGCGTGGACTAGGATGCCAGAGAAGCCCCACCCGCTCAGAATAGACCGCACATGGATGTTGATGGCGGCCATCAGTCGCGCTATCCATAGCACCTGTCCGTAATAACAAGCGCCGAGGAAGTTTGGAAGGTCCTGTAAAATAATCACGTGATCAGAAAAGAGGGCTTCGGAACAAAACAAACGGATGCCTAATAAAGCCACTACCACTCCCATGGACACTCGGTTCCGGATATGGCACAGGACCTCAGAAAAACTTTTCATCTCGATTGGACAAGTCGGACGGGAGGAGGAGGATGCCATCAGAGAAAGGGAAGAGGAAGAACATTGTAGCTGGTGTGGGGGAGAAGAAGAGGGTCCCCCCTTCTTATAGGGGTCAAAAGGCCTCCTCGGGAAGGAGCGAGCTTAAAATCCGTGCAGGTGCCCCACTTATAAGGCGTCTGGCGCCCTATAAATAGGGCACCAGGCGCCCTAGTGCCCTGTAAACAGGGCACCTGGCACCCTGTAAATAGGGCGCCAGGAGCCTTACATGGGCCATTTTCCTAGCATAGTCTCGCATATATATCGTTGAAGACCTCGGGTCTAAAAGGGCTGAGTCGGAGAACCCCTTCAACAAAATCGATGAAGGATTCAGTCACTTTTAGGCCCGCGGATAAGCCAAACTCAAGTAAACGGGGATGACGGTGTCTTCACGGATGTCCTAACCCATTGCGTTTGACCTATATCTTCAACTATTTTCCTATATTTATTTGTATTTCTTTTAACCCAGCATGCATCATGCATCATCACGCATCATCTCATGCATCATCATACTCATGCCGACCTTACCGTCACAGTCTTTCTATGGCTTTTTGAGGAGGCTTTGGTCTGCCCGGAAAATCCAATTTTAACCGTGTTTCAATGATAATTTCATCAAAACAAGAAGATATTCCATTCAAACCATGTCGGTATTCCCGAGTAAAACCAGATGAATTTGAGGAACCCAACCTTGGTTGATTACTGGTTTCATCTTTACTTTTTCGCAATTTACTTTCTACCGAGTCCAGCACAACATGCAGTTCGGGTCCTGGCCGGTGACAATTCTCCCCCACGTGGGATTTTAGTTATAGTTTTTCCGTACAATCAATCAACCGAAGGGAAGGTTCCAATAAGACAAAAGGCAACCTCGGAGTCCGGTAAAGTTTCATTCCACTCAACTAGGCTAAGGAAGGCGTGTCTAAATCTACACCTTGGCGTCACCTTTTCAGTCCATTACCACTTCATTCCGCTACACCTCACTACGTTTCACTATGTTCACCTACGCTACATCCATGTCATTCCCCTACAAAGCCGACACCAAGGCGAGGCAAGCTGTAGACACGCAATTTTGGCCTAGTTGGAGAGTTTAAATTCTTGTTTTCATAAAGAATAATCATGTTTTCCGGACGGATCAAGCTTTTGACGCATTCCGAAGGGGATCGATAGAACAATCGACCGGGCCAAACACCCTGTATATAGGGCACCTAGCACCCTGTATATAGGGCACCAGGCGCCCTATTTACAGGGCACCAGGCGCCCTATATACAGGGCACCTGGCACCAAATAAAATCGATTCGACCGGCTGATTTGACCCCCCGTAGTGACTCATCTTGTCGATCTGACGGACCTCATGATGCTGGCGCCCTATAGATGGGGCGCTATGCCGCGTGGCACTACTTTTTTAAAATGGCCAAAGTGCCCTCTTTTGAGCTATAAATAGACCCCCATTTGAGACCAAAAGGAGGTTCCAAGTTCGTGCCACCCTAGAGCCTATCCAAGACTACGTTTTCAAGCCACTTTCACCTCCCATAACCTTTCAAACCGATCCAAGATCATCCACCAAAAACCCAAAAACCTTCTGTTTCTGTCATCCAGAAACATAGTTTTTCTCCGACTTTGAGAGCTTCTATCCGTCTATCCTCTTGCATCCAGCCTCCAAACCACCCTTCATTAGCTTCATTTGCATATTTTCTACAAGGAGAAGCCCCTACTTCGTCCCGGAAGCCGCCCAGCACTCCGGAGCGGCGTTGCGAAGAGAGGAAGAAAATCTGTTCGAGCCAGACTTAGTGCCCCATATACAGGGCGCTTTGACCTTGGTCAACGTGCCCTATAAGGGGGCACCTGCAGCTAGCGCCCTGTATATAGGGCACCAGCAGGGGCAGAAGCTTGTTTTGGTATTTTTGGTGTCTGATCGCCCGTTTATTCAAGTTTTTGTCTTCCATTTTCATCTTAGAACTATTCATCTTGTTATTTGGCATGCATTAGATCATTTTGCACCTCATGTATGTTTAAAAACCTACCAAAAATAGAGGTTGGGATTCCATTCTGATCCGGTTAGTTCATTCCCTTTTGCACGATTCAAAGTCTTTATCAAGCATGATGCTATACTCACACCAGAGCTAATGATCTTCATTTGTTTTCTTCATGTTTTATGCAGGACATTCTTAGGTAAACCAACCGGAGTGAAGCTTCAATCCGATCGTAGGTGAAAAAACTCTCTAAAGCTCTCCCCTTTCGTCCAGCCGAGAGAGGAGAAGTTAGAACCTCACAATCTCCCCCCTTTTTTTACATCCCCAAAGGTACGATGGTCAAACTCTTTCTTATTCTAGTTCACTTGCTTCATACTTAACCACACTTTGGAGTCTTCGGCTCCTGGCGACCACACACTCATCATCACACTTTCCGATCCAAACGGACAAACAAACGTCTTCTTTCTCTCTCTCTTTCTTCTCCCCAACGCGAGCCGAACCGGCTCATCCGGGTGCCTACAGGCATCGGCAAGAAATCATCGGGGGCATCACGAGGAGAGTGGGAAGGACAGGGGACAGTTACAGAAAATAGAATTAAATCTTTTTTTACACATATATTACAAGAGATGTCTTTATAGACTTTTTAAGAGATAAGGAGAACACATGAGTAGAGCCTTTATGCTTTTGTCATAGGATCTATCAAGTATGTGATGCTACGAATATAACATGATTAATGCTCTAAGTGTTATGAGCATTCATCAGAAAGATCCAGGTGAGAGTCACTAGATAGTTTAGAGATGTATCTTTTAATACATGAGAAGTACTAAGGATGTATCTTTGAACAATGGAAGATAGGACTTGAAGTTTTTTAATTTTGCAAACACAAGCTTCTAGTCAATTAAGTTTGTTAATAAGTCAAAATATCGGTGGTGCAGTGAGCTGGAAGAGTTCCATGTAATAGAAAACTACAAATTCTACAACTAATGTAAGGGAAGATTACATTATAGTTGCACACTACTTGAGAAGTAGTTTAGATGAAGATGTTCATCTAAGATATAGTATTGTCACAATTTTCTTTGAAAGTGTACCAATGTTTTGGGAAAACAGTGAGCTGATGTCTCATCAAAAGTTTAAAACTTCTGTGGTGATACCATAGAATCATAGAGATTGCATCTTATAGAAATATACTTAAAGATAAAGTATTTACCGCTAATAACAATGCAAATCCACTAACTAAAGCAATTACTTAAAGAGTGTTTGAGCTTCACCTTGAATTGATAGAGATTAGCCAAATGGGTGATTGGCTTCAGCGCAAGTGGGAGATTGATAGAAATGTATGCCCTATAAGTCAATCATGTATGATATGATTCAACATTTCTAGAAATATCTGATTCAAATAATTAGGCAAATCTTAATTACTATCTTTATTAGATGTGTACATCATAATGAAGTCCTTGATCACATGCAATGATGATTGAATTGTGATAAGATAATGATAATGCGATTGATCATTTAGAGGTATGTGATCTAAATGTTCCTAGTTATAGGATCATTGAGATAGGACATCAAGAATCCAGATAGACTAGTGTGTGTGATGTCTTCTTATATGATGAGGATAATTGATCTCATCGGTCAATAGTGTGGAGACACTGAGATATACATACAGGTGCTCACTAGTTGAATGGGTTCACTAAACTGACCGAATTAGAAACCCTGAATGGTATTTTACCGAACTGTCTATCAAAATTTTCTATCATCATGGTTACTTGGTTGGACCTTTGACCTGAGTCACCAAAGATGTCTTGTTGGGTGAAACTGGTGATTTGACCATTGGCTTATGGATCATCATTTAGATGCTCTAATATAGCGATGGATCAGGTACAAGAAAAACCTGATGGAGGCAATTGAGATGACAATAAGAGATCATCCACTCTTGGTAAGTGAGTAAATGTCGTCTGGGATAGTACTCTAAATCCCTGACCAGGGGATATAGGATGATCGAAAAAAGAGTTTTCCAATTGATCTAATTTTGAGTACAAGATCCTATAGAGTCAGTATACTAAGGAGTTGACAATCGATGTTGTACCCCTTTCCGACTAGGACATTGAATGGACGAGAGTTTATATCCATATGGTAACTAATGATGAAAAGGCTCAATGGAGATAAGATTATTCTCATAGTCATTTTGGATCATGGGATGTGACTTGTACCCTTCAGGATTGGTAGGTCGATTAATCTTTTATCGGATAACAAATTTAATTAAATTAAATAGAATTGTTCTATTTTAATTAGGCCTCAACCAAATATCTTATTAGGCCTAGTGGGTGGGTCACGCATATAAGGATTTATCCATAAGTACAGGGACAAGAGTGTAATTTATGAAGATTTTGAGTTTTTATGAAAAATTTTAAAATTCTCTATAAATATAATGGTTTTAGCCAAACCCTATCAAACCAATGGTGAAAATCACGTCCTTAGCATCCTCCCTACCTCCTTCTCTCTCTAGAAGGCGTCCATAAGCAATGAAGCTCTATTCGGGAATAATTCTCGAGGCCGACACGAAGGGAGAACATGTTGTAGAAGAAGTTCGTGTGGATACCACTGGAGATCAGACACTTGAATAGTTTTTAAAGCTTGAGAAGCTCATCTCCTTTCTCTTGATGGGATTATATGAATCCCTATCAAGTATATTCGAACTTGTTCGATCGATTTTTTATTTTTGTCGTTCAATTCCGATTGAGACAGGTTCTAAATGAACTCATAAGAATCATTGCTTCTGCTACACCAAATTTTGTGGGACGATTCCTTACAGATGAGTTACCCGATTTCGGAATATTAAATCAGTCACGTTGATGTTGAGTGTGTCCTAACTCGATGGCATCCTTACATTAGTTAGCCCTCCCAATTAGAGGGGCCATTATTTGGGTGCATTTTTATTGATGCATAGTTGCTAAACTAGATCGACTCGGCTTAACTTATTATTGCATGGTTACTATTTGTTGCTAGCTAATGTTGGCGCCTGAATAGTCCCACGTCAACTGAGTCAAACCCACCTCTCAAGGCTCAACCAACCCTAGCTTCCACTCACCCAATTTATTTTGTTCAAATTATTTTTTAAGAAAATTAATTCTCAAATAGTTTAACAAAATCACTTTAACACTTAATCCATTTCACCACTATTTTTTAGTTCTAGGTCCGTTATCATTTTTTTAAGGATCGAATCCATTCTTTTGCCCTCTCTTTATCTCAAGATTTTTTATCTCAAGAATGGCCATCCATGCCCTAGGTGATCTCTTTAGAAAGATTGTCATAGTAGTCAAGCCACCCAGCTCACAATGCCCATCATTACGCATTCCTAGGTTTGAAACCAAGAGGTAGGGATGCCAATAGATACGGATTATCCGATTATTCAACCTATTCGTTAAGTTAATGCATAGTTAAAAGAAAGTTTAAAATTTTTGAATAAGTTATCCACATTCGTTTACCGATTATCTGTTATCTTAGCGGATACAATCATGGATAAACTATAAACTAAACACAAAAATCGTTATCTAGATCCATTAATCAATGCATAATTTAACACCTCACATTCTAAAACATTTAAGCATGTGCATTTGCACCATCGCAAAAATCTTATCGTCCCTAACTCTAGTTCGCCCTCCTCTCTGTGTCATTGGCATTGAACAAATCTTGTCTTGATGTCCGACGGCGATGTTTCCTTTCTCTCCTATATCCCAACGGTGCAGTCCACATACACATACGTCGACAACTCCTTTCCTTCCGTAGTCCTACTACCGTTGAGTTTGGCACGTAAGGCCCACCCATTCTAGAGGAACCTATCAATTGCATGATTTGCTAGATAGTCGATGACAACACAATCTAGAAGCGGACACCTTCATGTACTTGCACTCGAACTTCCCTATATGCCAGATGTGTCTCCACAACATCTCTATCACTCTCTCCCTCTCTCTCTCTCTCTCTCTCTCTCTCTCTCTCTCTCTCTCTCTCTCTCTCTCTCTCTCTCTCTCTCTCTCATATTCTTTATGAAACCTAGAAGTTTTTTGTCTTGGAGGGAAAATTTATACGTTGAACTACTTATGACTTTATGTCACGGCCCGTATTTTTAACAAACACAGCGGAATAATCCGACGACGCAACCGGGGAAAATTAACCCCGTAAAAATATCGGTTTGGGAAAAATGAAGACAACTAGGTCCCAGTTCATAATTTCATAAATTTCAAATAAATACATTGCTATGCTACACAATCTAAACAAAGCTTAATATCATCTAAACATAAATATCATCCAAGTGCCTTCTCAGGAAAAATCGATCCACCATGCTTCTACTGCACTAAATCTGATTACCTGAAAATTGATAAGATGATTGAATAAGTACTATGACTCAGTAGACACCCCATCATCTGCCAAATTGGATAGCCAAAAGGCCATAGATGTTAATTAAATAGGTAACCATACCTACACCCATTATATATAAATATAGACTAGTTAATATATTAAACATATGATTTAATCCACACATTTTAAACAATCAACCAACACCTATAATCACACTGACCAGCACCTATATGCACCATAGCATGACCTAAAAAGATGGTATGAATATATGCATATACACCTACTATATGCTACATAAGATGATATACTATAAATGAGACAAACCATGCATACACCATGCAACACAACCTGATAATTGACAAAATGAAATACATCACTAGACCACCTCTACAATACCATACAGTAAGTGTACCTATCCTCTAATGAAGAACCACATTCACAAATGCACCTATCCTCTAATAGATGCACATATCCTTTATAAAGATTTTCATTAGCATGCAATGCGTCGTCTTGCCATCTCAACCAGCTACCACTAGATCTATCATATATAAAAGTACCATATACTAATCGAAATCCCATAGTGCACCTAGGCAGTGATGGCACGTAGGATGCCCGCGGGATCTAGGATCGAAGGATGCACTAGAAGGTTCTAACCCCCCGCTCCCCTCGGGTCACGACTAACTAGTCTGGTGTAGCTCCATTTTCTATTCACAGTTTCAATGCATCATGCATCCATCTCAATCATGCCATGCCATGACCACCAATATGCAAGATCAATGAACATCAACAATACTATGCCGTGACAATAACTACACAAACTATGAACACTAACTTGAATATATACACAACCAATCCATGTTAGACAACCATGCTCAAAATGAACTAGAATGAGACAATATCCACATACAAACACCTAAGCATGATTAAACATGGACATAACTTGATGCTAGAAGATTAATCACCATAACCTCTAATCTTGTTAACCTATCATCACAACTTAATAAGGTTAACTCAATAAATTCAAGCTAATATGTAACCGGGTGACAAGTTAAAAGGAACAATAATACACTACTAACTAACCATGATCTCATATATATACATAAACAAAGACAAGCACCTATCATCACATATAACTACACATCTAGCTAATTAACCCATGTTAACTTACAAATTATGCAAAAACGTAACTACACACCCCTTTAATTAAAAGGTCAATTCTATAGATCATGGAGAATTAAAATAGGAATTTTAATGATAATAGACACGTCAAGGATGCCTACCGGATCGATGTTTTGAAACTACATTGAGATTGATGGCTAGAGAAGTTGGACGATGATGGCTCGACGAGGAAGTCGGTGACCGAATGGATCTATCCTCTTACTTCCCTGCTAGGTAGGAGAATAAAAGAAAGAGAGAGAGTACGTGAGGAGGAGAGCTCCTGTTAGAGGGAGATATCAAGAGAGACGAGAGAGAACGATATGGCATGAGAGAGATGGTTACTCACGGTGGATAGGGTGTTCGGGGCACAGGTGGCAGAAGGTGGAGCGGCGCACGGCAGATGGTGGGAGGTGCACAGTGCGTGGCCGCAGGCCCACAGTGGGCGCCAGCAAGGGTGGCGGGGATGGCGACGGTGTGCACGGGCAGCGTCGAAGGGCGTGGCGGCGAGGTTGATGAGACGGCGATGGCACGGGTGGGCGTCGACGCGTGACCGGCCGCGCGCGGCAGCTGGCCGAGGACGGCAATGCGCAAGGAGGCGCACAATGTGAAGATAGAGAAAGGGGCAGCGATAGAGAGGAGAGAGAGAGGGCGTCTGATGGCGGTAGTCTGCCACACGGGAAGGCGGCGGGGACACCGCGGGTGACGTCGCCTGTAGACACGCCAATTTGGCCTTATTTGGGGCTTAAACTCTTATTCCATTGGCAATATCTCTTTTAGACCATCAAAATTAAGTTGAACAATCCTTTTGTTTGAGCCAAGGAGTTCATTAAAAATATGAGAAAGAGTTATGGATCTCCAATCAAATCCGTGTTTGCCGAACAAGAGACTATTGGTGGTGTGCCAGATTATGCTTTTCCCAGCATATCCTCTAATGTAAAAGTATTCAACATTAATAATCTTATTCTCTGAGTTATGTTTCCATTGCAACAAACGGCATTCAATTCTGATCTCCCATTTGTCCACAGCTCCCTTTGGAAGTCAGATGCGCAATTCTGTCCGCACTCAGCACCGATCAAGCCCAATTGCATGCAAGCCCAGCCCATTGGGCACATATCTGACAAATTCACAACATTACCTTCCTTTTTCCTCCTCCATATCACTTGGTAAAGTATCTGGAAGCTTCATGGTCAAAATTAGCATCATCAAATGATGGCAATCCAACTTGTTGTCTTATACATCAAAACTTGCCATTTTTAGACTAGATGTGTTTCCTCTTCAAGTGGAGACATATTTTGAACATGGGGAAAGTGATCCAAGATTTCCAATCCTTATCAATCATTTGGGTAAGTTTATAGATGCCTCAAGATGAAAATCAGCAACATTAAATGAAGGAAATCCAATCTATGGTCGGATGTATCAAAACTTGCTATTTTTTGATCTGTTTTTCATCCCCTATAAAGGGAGACTCATATGAACGACCTAAAAAGGGCATCCCCATCCTCCAGAACTCCTCTCCTTGTCCTCTAGACACCCTAGGATCATACCAACCTCCCCAAGTCATCCTCTCTTCGTCCCGGTGCCCGGAGATCATCCCAAAGTGAAGAAGAAGCCGGTCTATGCTCTGATGTGTTGCACTGCTGATCATCGGCTTCTTCAGATCTTTATGGTCATTTTCCGGCCTGACTTCTTTCATAAGAAGTGTTATTCATAAAGATATATTTCATCTACAACAAAAGGATATCAATTCTAACATTCCCATAGCTTGTTATGACTTCAACAACGGTGCTGCACAGACAGATCCGAAGTCTTCTCTTCTAAGTCATCGTCTTCTCAGTCAATTTAAGTACATTTAATGGTGGATTCAGCCTATACATCCTTCATAGAAATTTTTCCCCGGTAAGTACTCTTTTATTTACAACAAGAATAATTCAATTCAGATATCTGTGTTGCCCATAGCATATCCTACATTGACATTGTGCTGGGAGTTTCTAGAACTTCACTGTCCAAGATCTGGCTTATCAGGTAAATTCAGATTACTTATCATAAAATTCAAGCAAACTTGTCTTCATATCAAAACACCCTCAATGAGTCCTCTTTATTTTGAAATAAACATCACTTTATTCTGACATTGGTGCTGTTTGTTACGGTTTCTGCATTTGAGCCGCGCAATGTACATTGAATTTGTTCAACCCGGTTGTCACTTTGTCTGGGTTGTGTTGCCTTTAATCATTCATATTATCTTTGCTAACTCTTCATTCATATCATTTAATTCATATTTAAGCAACATTTTATTCTGTTTTTCATTATTTCATATATCACAAAAAACCAAAAAAAAAGGGTTATGGCTAACCCCGAATCCGGTGAGTTTGTTTACAGTTGTCATTTTTGTTATTGTTTTTACAAGTTACTACACTTCACTCAGTTCTAATCCTTATTTCACTTGTTTCCTTGTCTACTTTGTCAACTAGTTGCACAGGTACATCAAGCTAGCATCGGTTGGACTCTTCTTCATCGGCCGGCCAAAGAAGAAGAAGGTTGAACCCTCAACATCCCAATCTCCCACGCTAAGGTACACACGGTCAACTTCTTTCTATTTTCATTACATAAAGCGGAGCCCGCGGCTCCTGGCGACCACAATTTCTCTTATCATGTTCTAATTTATTCTATTCCTCACTCTCCTCCCACATGACCCGAACCGTCTCCGGTGCTCGAGCGACGCCATGAGATGAAAATTCGGGGATCAATGTGAGTGTGGGCCCAAGGTGAGGACCTTTTACTGCTTTCCGAGTGTTTTTCGATTCACTCCCTTTTCCCCTATTCCATCTATCTTTCACCTTTTATTGAGGTGCCGATCCGGAACCCATTTTTGGAGTCGACATCGCCGAGAGGGCACGGCGGAGAGAGGCGGTGGGTGAGATGGAGGCCGCAGGCTCAGTGCTGCGGCGGCAGCGGGTGGCGGCGACCGAGGGACCAAGACGGCGGTTCAACGGGGAGACGAGGGCGGCCGAAGGGGCGGTAGACGGCACTCAAGGGGAAAGAAATAAGGGAGAAAGAGAAACAAAAGAGGCAGTTTTGACGAGGAGAAAATGGCAATGCGTACGCCAAGGAAGGTAACGTACCGATAAATTCAACAGAGAAATTCTTAATAGGATACAGATTTAAAGGAATATTTATCTAGTGAAGAGATAAGCATGGGGAGGGACATGAGACCGATAGGGATCTACAAAAGAAATAAATAAATAAATATTATTAATAAGATTACAACGTAGTTAGGAAAGAGAGAGAATAAATAAACATGACTTTATGGAGAGTGATAAAAATAAAATTAAAAAGATATAAAATAAATAATTAACACCTATTATAATTAACATATAACTATCAACTAAATTAATAAGACACAATATAAATAAATAAAAATATTTACGTATCTATATAAATGTTTTAAAAATAATTTAAGAGCAGCACGGAAATAATTAAAACACCACCATAATAACCTAAATAATGTTACAAAAATCCGGAATATTACATTCTACCCTCCTTAAAATAAATTTCGACCCCGAAATTTCTAATTAAGACTTACCGAAAAGATGAAGATGATGGTGTCTACACAATCCAATCCAATGATACAACAATCCTTCTATCTATTTAACTATTCTATCAAATCAAGCTATCTTTCTATCTATTTTATCAAACTATCTATCTATTCTTCTCTATCTATCTATCTACGTATTTATTATCTATTCTTCTATCTAATTACTCCTTCAACAATCTACCACCTGTTATCTCTATCTGTCTCCTTCTACTATATCTAACATATCAATCTAATATTAAGGTCACCAAACAATAGAAGATTCCAACCTCAATGTGTAGTTCTAATTTCACTCATGTCCAAGTACAATAATTCAAGATGATTGACTCTAATTCATCCAAACCGATATCATAAACTCGGGCTGGTCAAATTAGACCTTAAGGTTGAGTGAATGCTCTGATTCCAAGATGTCGTGCCCCGGATTTTTAACATACACAGCGGAATAATCCTACGACGCGAACGGGGAAACTTAACCCCGTAAAAATATCGGTTTGGGAAAAATGAAGACAACTAGGTCCCAGTTCATAATTTCATAAATTTCAAATAAATACACTACTATGCTACACAATCTAAACAAGGCTTAATATCATCTAAACATAAATATCATTCAAGTGCCTTCTCGGGAAAAATTGATCCACCATGCTTCTGCTGCGCTAAATCTGATTACCTGAAAATTGATAAGATGATTGGAATAAGTACTATGACTCAGTAGACACCCCATCATCTGCCAAATTGGATAGCCAAAAGGCCATAGATGTTAATTAAATAGGTAACCAGACCTACACCCATTATATATAAATATAGACTAGTTAATATATTAAACATATGATTTACTCTACACATTTTAAACAATCAATCAACACCTATATGCACCATATCATGACCTAAAAAGATGGTATGAATATATGCATAGACACCTACTATATGCTACATAATATGATATACTATAAATGAGACAAACCATGCATACACCATACAACACAACCTGATAATTGACAAAATGAAATACATCACTAGACCACCTCTACAATACCATGCAGTAAGTGTACCTATCCTCTAATGAAGAACCACATTCACAAATGCACCTATCCTCTAATAGATGCACATATCCTTTATAAAGATTTTCATTAGCATGCAATGCGTCGTCTTGCCATCTCAACCAGCTACCACTAGATCTATCATATATAAAAGTACCATATACTAATCGAAATCCCATAGTGCACCTAGGCAGTGATGGCACGTAGGATGCCCGCGGGATCTAGGATCGAAGGATGCACTAGACGGTTCTAACCCCCCGCTCCCCTCGGGTCACGACTAACTAGTCTGGTGTAGCTCCATTTTCTATTCACAGTTTCAATGCATCATGCATCCATCTCAATCATGCCATGCCATGACCACCAATATGCAAGATCAATGAACATCAACAATACTATTGCATGACAATAACTACACAAACTATGAACACTAACTTGAATACATACACAACCAATCCATGTTAGACAACCATGCTCAAAATGAACTAGAATGAGACAATATCCACATACAAACACCTAAGCATGATTAAACATGGACTAACTAGATGCTAGAAGATTAATCACCATAACCTCTAATCTTGTTAACCTATCATCACAACTTAATAAGGTTAACTCAATATATTCAAGCTAATATGTAACCGGATGACAAGTTAAAAGGAACGATAATACACTACTAACTAACCATGATCTCATATATATACATAAATAAAGACAAGCACCTATCATCACATATAACTACACATTTAGCTAATTAACCCATGTTAACTTACAAATTATGCAAAAATGTAACTACACACCCCTTTAATTAAAAGGTCAATTCTATATATCACGGAGAATTAAAATAGAAATTTTAATGATAGTAGGCATGTCAAGGATGTCTATCGGATTGATGTTTTGAAACTACATTGAGATCGATGACGAGAGAAGTCGGACGATGATGGCTCAGCGTGGAAGTCGGTGACCGAATGGATCTGTCCTCTTACTTCCCTGCTAGGTAGGAGAATAAAGGAAAGAGAGAGTATGTGAGGAGGAGAGCTCCTATTAGGGGGAGATATTAAGAGAGAAAAGAGAGAACGATATGGCATGAGAGATATGGTTACTCACGATGGATAGGGTGTTCAGGGCACAAGTGGTGCAAGGCGGGGCGGCGCACCGCGGATGGCGGGAGCTGCACAGCGCGTGGCCGCAACGGGTGCCAGCGAGGGCGTGGCCGGGTAGGCGTGCACGGGCGGCAGGGCTAGCGACGGTGCGTGCCGGCAGCATCGAAGGGTGCGGCGGCGAGGTTGACGAGACGGCGATGGCACGGGTGGGCATCGACGCGCGACCAGCCACGCGCGGATGCTGGCAGAGGACGGCAACGCGCGAGGAGGCACGCGATGTGAAGATAGATAAAGGGGCGGTGATGGAGAGGAGAGAGAGAGCGGCTGATGGCGGTCCCGCAGACAACGTTAGCACTCCTGCATAGCGCTGGCCTGGCGGCCATGTAGTGGGCTTCAACGGCGGGGCTGATGGCGGCAGTCAGCCATGCGGGAAGGCGGCGGGGACACTATGGGTGACATCGCCGAGAGGGCACAGCGGTGAGAAGCGGTGGCATGAGACGAAGGTCGCTGGCTCGGCACTGCTACGGCGGCGGGCGGTGGCGACTGAGGGACCGAGATGGCGGTTCAACGGGGCGACGAGGGTGGCCGAAGGGGCGGCGGACGGCGCTCAAGGGGAAAGAAATAAGGGAGAAAGAGAAACAGAAGCGGCAGTTTCGGCGAGGAGAAAACGGCAATGCGTACACCAAGGAAGGTAATGTGCCGATAAATTCAACAGAAAAATTCTTAATAGGATACAGATTTAAAGGAATATTTATCTAGTGAAGAGATAAGCATGGGAGGAACATGAGATGGATAGGGATCTACAAAATAAATAAATAAATAAATATTATTAATAAGATTACAACGTAATTAGGAAAGAGAGAAAATAAATAAACATGACTTTACGGAGAGAAATAAAAATAAAATTAAGGAGATATAAAATAAATAATTAACACCTATTATAATTAACATATAACTATCAACTAAACTAATAAGACACAATATAAATAAATAAAAATATTTACGTATCTATATAAATGTTTTAAAAATAATTTAAGTGTAGCACGAAAATAATTAAAATACTACGATAATAACCTGTTACAAAAATCCGGAATATCACACTTTATGTATCCGTTAACCGACCGTAAACCACTTTTAAGTGGATACTATGATACGCTTCGCGGATACATCCATTCCCACTAGTTAACAACTAATATGTGGATACACACTTTGCTAATAAGATACGAATACAGATAATGCCATTATCCAATTTGTATCCGACGCGTTGACATCCCTACCAAGAAGAGGCTCCTAGGAGCTGATGTCCACTCGGTCATTAGCCAAGATGCCCTAGGCGATCTCATCATCCCTTTCCCCCTTTCGACACCCCACATTCCCATTGTCCCTCCAAAGCCACACACAAAGGGGTAGGCAATTCGATCGCGAAAGAAGAAGCTCGATAACTTCTGTGGTTAGAGAAGGAGCTCCTCTCAACCCCTTTCTTGTGTTTGCGTTGAAGGTGAGGCATTCACCTGGGCATCGATGATGAAGGTGAGGTCACCGAGCTTGAAGGAGTTGAGGAAATCTTTGGTAACAAAAGAAGTACGGACTGAGGTGATGGAGCAGAGGAAGATGAGAACCAAAGGTGAAGTTTCCCCATCTACTGAGCTCTGTTGGGGTGGGTTATCAAGAAAGGCAGACAACATCAACCGATACTGCTCTCACAAACACCAGCAGCCCCGACGACTGTTCAACTTGTTGTTAATCCAAATTGGTAGAATAGAAGCAATCTGGGTAGGAACGTGTAAGAGGAATGGTAGTGGTGTTGTCGGGGCTGTTAGAGTATGGCGTACGTGACCAAGCATCCCAAGAAAATAGGGAATGTCACGTCTTCCCGGAATAACCGAAAAGGGTATTTTCGGGAGTATGCAGAGGCGGTTGCGGTTGGGGCGGAGGTGTAGGTGGAAACGTCTCTAAATATGGAATAATCACGAGAATGGGATTCCCGGTTGTATAGTTTCCATCGGAGCCCCAAAACACCGCTGGAACATCTTCCCTCCTTCCTCTTTGCGATCCTCGGATCTCCATCCATCACTAGTATCAGAGCACTAGGTTCTTCCGCCGCTGCCATGTCCAAATGTGGCACCGTTCCCGGTCATCGCACGCTGCCGCGACTTCGCCCGTAACCTTCACGAGTGCGTGCGTTGTCGCTGTTAACCGCCGCACCTCCCGCCGTCTCGCGCCGTCCCTTCATCACCGGCAGCTTGCCACGCGCGTTGAATGCCGCCGTCTCACACCCCTATCTTCCGCCGCCGTCTCATAGTAACTAGCATGCTGGTTATTAGGACTAGAAAATTTCTAAAATAAGTATGACAAGATAATCTGATAATCCAAATTTGCATGATTACAACAAAGAATAATTTAATAGTTTAGCAAATCAAAATTAATATGTTGCTTAAGATATGTCAAACAATCACCAAAAATGGATATCTATTTTAAATATACATGAATATCAAAATAACTCAACATGAATAAACCATGATACGTGGCATAAAAAAATTAGATATTGTCTAATTTGTCACAATATAGAAAATTTTATTAAGGGCGTTGCTCTAGAACTTAATGAAACTCCCATTAAGGTGGAAAAGAAAATAATGGAGCAATGGATAGTCGGTGATAAGAAGACTAGAAAATTATGGCATACTATCATAGAAAGATATGTTATTATCACGAAAATTAAAACTCAGTTCTTGCTATATAGGTATGATGCCTGTAGAATGTAAGAGGGAGAAAATGTGATAGTGTATGAAAAAGAAATGATAGTTAGAGCTAAGAATCTAGTCATTTTTGGAAGTAAGATTCCAAAGAAATTATTTATCACCACTTCATGGATTAAAAAATTACCCTCATTGAATATAATTGCCACAATCTTAAGAATTGCTAGTTCAGTTTTAGTTGTCATTAAGTTGCCTTTAAGATTAGCAACAAAAATTTTTAGAATGGCTAGAAGGAAAGGACTAGAGGTGAATCTAATAGAGGCCAATGCAATAAATAAGAAGCTAGTTGCTCAATGTCGACACCACAAGAAGATTCCTGAATATGCTTGCTATGGTTATGGAAAGTTTGGTCATTACAAAGCCAACTATCCAAGTAAACATAGAAATGTGGGTGAATATCTACAATCGGAAGATAAAGGAATTAGAATAAGAGAATTTGTCAGTGTTACTGAATGTGGCGCAAGTTTGACAAATTCAGATGAGTGGTGGATCGATTCAAGAGCTACTAGACACGTTGCAAAGACCAAGAAAGGGCTTGTGTCCCTAAAGAAATTGAATGCTGGTGAACAGAGGCTTATGATAGGAAATGACACCTATGTTGATGTGGAAGGTGTTGGTACTTATAGGCTGGATCTTGGGGATAATATTATGATCCTCAAGGATGTGTTTTATGCACCTAAAATCCGACAGAATCTCATCTCTATTCCAACATTGATGAAGAAAGGCCTTGATGTTAGATTCTGGAATGAAGGTGTGTCAATTGGAAAGGATGGGGATATATATGCAACGGGGAAGTTTTCCCCAGAACATGATCTATTTTATATTCCTATAATTCTAAGTATTCCTTGTGTTATCAGACAGAATGTGATCTTTGGCATTTTAGATTGGGTCATCCCGGAAAATCTAAAATGGAATTAATGGCAGGAATGAATATGCTACCATTGTCAAAGATAGAATTGTCACCTTGTAAACATTGCTTAGTTGGAAAGATGAATAAGAAGCCGTTCACAGTCGGACATAGATCACAGGAATTGTTATAGTTGATTCACTCAGATATTTGTGGACCTCTAAGTGTAAAATCATATGATAACAAGGAATATTTTATTACATTTATAGATGACTACTCTAGGTATGCCTATGTATTTCTCATTTATGCTAAATCTGAGGCACTCAGCTGTTTTAAAAGATATAGAGCAGAAGTGGAAAGGCAATTGGGTAGGGATATTATGATGTTAAGAACTGATAGAGGTGGGGAATATAACTCAAAGGAGTTTGAGTCATATTGCCAAGAGCATGGAATAAAACAACATGTAACAATGCCGTATACGCCACAACAGAATGGTGTGGATGAAAGAAAAATAGAACCTTAATGAATGTGGTTAGATGTATGCTATCCCATTATGGTCTTCCTAAGAAATTTTGGGGAGAAGCATTGCTCACGGCAAGTTATATACTCAATAGAATACCCACCAAGTCTATCGAATCCACACCTTATGAATTGTGGAATGGGAGAAAACCAAATCTGTGTCATTTCAGGAAATGGGGATCCATTGCCCATGTTCTCATTCCAGAACAACTCAGAAATAAGTTGGAACCCAGTATGTTGAAATGCAAGTTCATAGGATATTGTGAGAAATCAAATGGCTATAGGTTCTTCCATAAGGATAAGGGGATCATTGAATATAGAGATGTTACATTCCTAGAAAATCTAGAGGAAGAGGAACCTCATGAAATTGAGAAAGAACCTCTAATTGTGATAGATGATGACTATTACAATGAAAATTCAAGAAATGATCTACCAACAGAAGAAGAACCCATGATAGCAGAACCACCTCAACAAGAAATAGTTGAGGGTCAGAATGATCCTATGATAGGACCGTCTGATATACCTGCAATTTGCAACAAGAGAACTAGAACTCCACCTGCATGGATGGATGATGTTTATTTATACTCATGTGAGCCTTCATGTCTAACTGTGGACATAAATGAGGAAGATCACACAGATCCAATAAATTACATCGATGCCATGAAATTGCGCGAATCAGAATTATGGCTAGATGCAATGAAAGAAGAAATGAGCTCCATGGAAATTAGTGGAGTGTGGGAATTGTGTGATTTGCCTAAGAATTGGAAGGCTATTGGATGTAAATGGGTATTTAAAAGAAAGCTTCGAGCTAATGGGTCTATAGATAAGTATAAGGCCCGATTAGTTGCCAAGGGGTTCAATCAAAAAGTAGGTATTGATTTTAAAAAACCTATTCTCCTGTGGCTAAGTTTGCATCTATAAGGATGCTATTGGCCATTGTCGCATATCTTGACTTAGAACTGTACCAGCTGGATGTTAAAACTGCATTCCTCAACGGAGAGTTGGAGGAAGATATATATATGCGACAACCTGAAGGGTTTCAGGTAGAAGGAAAGAAGAATATGGTATGTAAATTAAGAAAATCCTTGTATGGATTAAAGCAATCATCTAGACAATGGTATCTCAAATTTCATGATGTAATTATTCAACTCGGTTTTGTTCCAAACCAGTTGGATAGCTGTGTGTATGTCATGAAGAGTGGGAGCATGGTGATTATATTGTCCTTGTATGCGGATGATATATTGCTCGCCAGAAATGACATCGGAAAGTTGAATAAGATAAAGTCTGAGCTCAGTGAGAAATTTGAGATGAAGGATATGGGAGAGGTGTCCTATGTCCTTGGTGTCCAGATTGAGAGGGACAGGAAGTCTAGATTGTTGTCCATAAGCCAGGAAAAGTACATACAGTCAGTACTTAGAAGATTTGGGATGCAGAATTGCAATGCGGCAAACATGCCACTGGTTTATGGAAAGAAGTTAAGCAAGGAGCAATGTTCCAAAGAGGGTCAAGGCTCGCTTAACATGCCTTATGCTCAAGCTGTTGGAAGCTTAATGTATGCAATGCTTTGTACCAGGCCTGATATAGCATTTGCAATAAGTTTAGTGAGCAGGTATCAAAGTAATCATGGACCAATACACTGGGAAGCTGTTAAGAGGATTATGAAGTACCTTAAGGGTATATTTCACCACAGGTTAGTGTACCAAGCGGAAACACTTGAAGTGCTTGGTTACTCCGATGCGGATTTCGGAGGGGATAAAGATGATGGAAAGTCCACTTCGGGACACTTGTTCATCTTTGGTGGTGCGGCTGTTTCTTGGGGTAGCAAGAAACAGGGGTGTGTGACAAGCTACACACAGGAAGCTGAGTATATTGCTTGTAGTATGGCTACTACTCATGCCATCTGGATTAGACGATTTCTGATTGATTTAGGTCTCAATTTGGTTAATGAGCCAATTGAGATCTGTTGTGACAATCAGGCCGCCATCAGCCCGATTAACAGTTGAGCAAATAGCTCTAAAGGAAAACACATAGAAATACAATATCATTATATACATGATATTATGCAAAAAGGGGAAATAAATATTAGTTATATCCCTACTAGTGATATGATTGCTGATCCTTTGACAAAGGGTATCTCGGCGAAAATTTTCATTAAGCATGTTAGCTTAATGGGACTCAGGAATATATGAGTCAGTTGTAATTTTCACGAATAATGAGGTTGTATAAGAATATATATGTATCTCACGGAAAGTGGAAGTGCATATGAAAATATATACATCTCATGGACAGTGAAAATGCAAAGGAATTTATATGTATCTCACAGGCAGTAGGAGTACATAAAGAATTTATTAACATCTCAGAATATAAAAAATAATTATATTCTCACATTGTGAGTGCATGATCAGGAATCACTTGGTATGAATGGCCAAGTAGGAGATGTTAGTGTATGGCGTACGTGACCAAGCATCCCAAGAAAATAGGGAACGTCACATTTTTCCGGAATAACCGAAAAGGGTATTTTCGGGAGTATGCGGAGGCGGTTGCGGTTGGGGCCAGTGGCGGATCTAGGATCTTAGGTTAGTGGGGTCATCTTAAATTTTTAGTGGGGTCATTCTTTATAAATACTTCATAATTCATTTTATTTTTGATAAAATCATTTAAACTTGTAATATATTTCTCAAATTTTAGTGGGGTCACTTGACCCCACTATGCTCAACGTAGGTCCGCCACTGGTTGGGGCGGAGGTGTAGGCGGAAACGTCTCTAAACATAGAATAATCGCGAGAATGGGATTCCCGGTTGTGTATAGTTTCCATCGGAGCCCCAAAACGCCACTAGAACATCTTCCCTCCTTCCTCGTTGCGATCCTCGGATCTCCATCCATCAGGGGCAGCATTACCCACTCAACCAACAGCGCACAGAGGAACCAAAATCTTGTGTAAAAATTGAGCTAAAACATCTTTTAGCTTCTTGTCGTAATGTATATGTTAGAAATGGAACCAGAATGAAAGATAGTTGAAAAAATAAATCTTGTGTTAAGGCGAAAATATGATCGGATCTAGTGGTAAAGTTGATACCTTAAATCAAATTTTGTGTTGATTTCTTTCTGTTTTTTATATAAGATATTATGCTTGATCTCTTGTTTATTTAATTAATATTATATTAAGGCGTTTATGTGATGTATCACATTCAGGAAACGCTTCCACCTGTACTATATTTTTCATCACACTGGCTCTATTGTAATAAGTCATTAAGTGAGTAGTATATCTCAACATACATTTGTATTATCTAAATTTATATTATGAGATATCTACAATAACATTTATTCTTTTCTCATCGAGCGTGGCATCGACCGTGGCATATAGTATATGCACGTACAGCATTGCAGAAAAATTTATTAACATTCATCATTAATTTCTTCAGTTACTTACGTACTTATGTATGTCAGTTGATAATTAATATTTGTCACAAATAAACCTCAACCAAAATTGAATTTAAGAAAAAGTTGATTTCGAGTCAATTAAATAAAGTGACTAATCATGTACGTACCTACCTGTTTACCTAATTTATAACTACAAAAATTATTGTATTTAAAAAAATGTTACCTATAATTTATATTAAGATTCAAGCGTAATATAGATTATTGAATAACTTCAATTCGACGGATCATAATCGCCGTCAAATATAGTAATTTTGATGAAAGTGTGTTAGTTTTGAAATTTCTTTTCTAGTTTAGTTCTGCAAATTTTAATATTAATTGTGTCAGTTTAAATTTTTTTCTCAAATTGAAAGGGTAAAGAAAAACACTGTGGACGTGGATCCACCTTCGCCACGTTTTACGATATGTATTATAGTCTGTTTGATAATAATATTCATTAATTAATATTAATTTTAAAATTGATATTAATACATACTTTTAATTAATATTTATATAATAAAAATAATTTTAAAATTAATAACATAAAATTGTATCAAAATTAATATAAATTTACACCTGTATTAAAATTGATACTATTCGATGCTCTATTGATTCTAACGAAACTCCCGATCATGCCTCCTAGTGAAGCTCCTTTCGCCGATCATGTCTCTCCGCCTTGCCCTGCGGTCGAAGTCCTGATAGCATCAGTAATTGCATCTCTTCTCCACCTTGCCTTGTGCCCAAAGCTCCTGATCTCAGCCGAAGCTCTTGATCACATTTGCCCCGACTACATTCTCGAAGGTCAAATCTCTCGTCGTGAATATGTCCCCATGGCCTTTGCTTTTGGGGTCAGGAGATCTAAAGGGAAGCCACCTCCAAGGTTTTCCCCTTGATCGAATCTGCCGGCCACTGCATTGTCTCCCCAATATCCATCGTGCTCTGTCTGTGGTGGCGCGCCACAAGGAGGTGGTGTTGCCAAAGTGCTCATATGTGGTGAGCATCGAGAGGGCATTGCTAGCGAGTTGGCCGAGGAAGACAAGGAACCTCATGGCCTTGTCCACCTACTTCATCCCATTCACATACATAAGGGCATTGAAGTAGCCGTACTAATAGAGTAGGGCGGCACTGCTCCATGCCCCAGGTGTACCTGCCCCTTTGAGAGTAAGTCCACGGTGCCTACCAGGTGC
Source organism: Cryptocoryne crispatula var. balansae (assembly GCA_036172225.1). Taxonomy (NCBI): domain Eukaryota; kingdom Viridiplantae; phylum Streptophyta; class Magnoliopsida; order Alismatales; family Araceae; genus Cryptocoryne; species Cryptocoryne crispatula. The sequence goes on along the minus strand of CM069928.1, from coordinate 18,535,802 downwards.
TTGCGAAAATGGCCCATGTGCTCAATGCAACTATTAACGGCATTGGGGCAATGGGGATTATCGACAAAGGCATCCATGATATAAAATGGCCCATGTGGTGGCTAAAATGGCAACAAGAAGGAGATCGATGGGGCTGGGATTGGGTGGAGCGTCGAGGAGGCTTCACAAGGGACCAGAAAACAGGTGACTTTGCACGCTATGTTGATATTGGGGTGCATGAAGTGCCTACAAGATTGCCTCCTGCAGAACCTATAACAAGTGCAGTTGAGTGGACATTGGCACCAGGTAGATTAATGGCATCATCTTTCCTTTTGCAAAATGTTCTTGCATACTCTCTTATCTTGCTATACCTATGTTGACAGCGCCAAGAAGCGATGATTGGGATGCGGCTGCTGCTCTGGCTCTAGTCATCACCCCGATGATCAAGGGTGTTATTGTCCAAGCTACGAGATGGAAGATATGAGAAGCTCTACACCGCATAATCTACTAGATTGGGGTTGTCGTCCAGAATGTTATTGTTGTTTGTGAAAAGCATGATTCTTTTTAACAAATCATGGGTAATCCATTTTCTTTTTTACCAATATTTTTGCTGTTTCCTAGGGAACATGTCATCACATTCAACTTGTAAGTGCTTTTGTAAGTGAATAAATTATATTTTTTTCATTTACTGGATGTTGGAAATGAGTCGAAGAGTTGAGCAAAAGTACACTCAACAAAACTGTGGCAAAATCAATTTTGTTCTTTAATTTTATTATTTAAATTACATTTAATAAACATATTTTTATATTTAATAAATATTATTAAAATTTTATTTTTAATAATATATTTTTATTTAATCTTTTATTTTGATATTAATAATATTTTGACTCTATAGTCAATCAATTACTTAATAATGATTTTGATATTGATATAATATTACCAAATACTTAATATCAATTTTAATATTGATATAGTATTGTCAAACACTCGAGAGTTTTGATACTATAATTTTTGATATTGATATTCTATTTTTTTGAAATAATAATATTAAAATTGATATAGTATCAATTATGATATTCTAACCAAACAAACTATTACATAACGGACGTGTAAACCGTTCTTCACGATACATTACATAATAATATAATGGTTATTACATTTAATTTATGTTTAGAGTACAATTTATGACTTTATATCAATAATAAATTATATTTATAAAAATAAATATTAATTATTTTATTTTGATTAAATTGATTAAATCTTTTTTATAGTTATAAAATATTATTTCATCTAGAAAACAAGATTATTAGAGCATAATTTTTATCATAATTTAAGTTTAATCATGGCCGTTCAATACAAAGTTAAACAAAAGACCAAAACAATGTAAGACAAAAAGACTAAAAGAAAGATATAATGGTCATATCTTTCCAACACTTAATGGGGTGTTTGGTTGCATGATAATGAAGGTTTTTGTTTTAATTTTTAAAAATTATAAGAAAACTTGTTAAAAGAGGTATTTGGTAACCATGATAATTTTATGTTTTAAAAGTGATTTTCTTCTTAAACAAAAAAAGAGGGTCTCACCTCTTTCTTTTTTCTTGTGGTCCCCCACTTTGTTTGGTCATGTGTGGTAGTTACTCTTTTTTGTATTCACATCCCTCCAAACATGATAATTTTATGTCATGAGTTGGTTCACTTTTTTGTAATCACATCCCTTAAAACATGATAATTTTATGCCTTCCGTCTCCCTCCTCCCGGCGACGGCGGCGTCGGCCAGCGAAAGCCCCCACCCCCCTGGCGCGTTCTGCCTCCCTCCTAGTAGCGCTCCCCCACCCCCACAATGGTGCTCCCCCAGCCCGCGAAGGCCCTTCCCCCTGGTGGCGGTGCTCCCCCGGCCGTAGTGCTCCCCTCGCCACGAAGCCCCCCCGGCGCGGTGCTCCCCCGGCCCGCGAAGCCCCCCACCCCCGCGGTAGCGCTCCCCCCGCCCGCGTTGTCCGCTCTCCCCAGGTCGACCGCATGCTCCGCCCGCGTCTGTCTCAAAAACAAAACATGTACTTTGCTGTTTTGTTTTCAAAAGAGAGTTACGAAGGGGAGTGCAACGATTTAAAAAAAAAGAAAAGAAGAAAAAAGATATAACCAAACATGACTTCTCTTCTATTTTTAAAATTTATGTCAAAAGTGAGAAAAAAACGTATCCAAACATGCTATAATGTTGTTTAGGGTCGAGTGCAAATCAATGTCAGATATCCATAGGAGTAAGGTGTTCGTGATTTCATTTCTTTGATTTTTGAGTATTTTTTATCAATTAAATTAAACCAAATAATATTCTAAATCAAATTAAATCAAACCAAATTAATTTAGTTTGATTTGATTTAGTCCATTTCAAATCATATTTCATCAAAATATTTTAAATATGTCGATATAAAATTTTATTTTTTATTTTAAATCATATTCTATTAATTTTTAGTATATATGTTTATACAAATTATTAATTTTATCTTAAAATTTTTTGAAATAAATTTATTTTTATAAGAAAAGATACATAAATATTATATTAAATCTTTAAAAATAAAATATTTAATCTAATTCAAGTTATTCGATTTAGTATTTTAGTTTGATTTCAAAAATCTTAAAAGCTGAACAAATCGATCTGTAATTCAAATCAAATCAAATTAAACTAAGTTATTGATTTAATTTGATTTTTTTTGAATTGAACTAATAGTGAACAATTTTACGTAGGAGGAAGTTCCTCAGTCACTAATCAAAGAGAGTCACGTACTCTTCAGTAAATTTTTTTCTGACTATTAACTTGTTCATATAATTATTAAATGATATATATGGTTACTAAATTTATTATTTTTTAGAGGATTAGTAACTCAAAAATAATAAATTTAATGACTATTGACTATACGTATCACTATTTATAGGAGTTTAATAACTAGAAAACAATTTACTAAATGATCGAGAGTCGGTGACTGAGGAGTTTTTATCTAATCGACGTTGCGGCGTCGAGAGGATCTGCACTCTTCGCGATCTGGTCCGAGAGTGGTGCGGCCCGCTGGTGTTCATACAATTTCGAATGGATGTTTGGGTGTCGATTTCTCCTTCTATTTATGTTTCTGTTCTACCGTTACAGTCTTACAGACTACAGTCAACATTATGACAGGCGAACACATGTCGTGTGCCCTCGGCACACCACTACCCATTCTGGACCGGTGGCCTCGTCCCGCCCGCGAGAACCCTCGACCTGCCAGGCCCGCACTTAAGTCCTCAGGCGGCCGCCATCCCCGTCGCGGCGCTCCACCATGACACCATGCCCACGGGACGTCTCCTCTTCCTTTTGCTAGTCTCCCGCGCCACGGATCCGCCATGGCTTCCCGGAGGTTTAACCTCGCCTTACCTTTCCTTCGCCACAAGCGCCGCCGCCGCCGCTGCCGCTACGACAGCATGTCCACCTCATCGTTCTGCAGTGCCACGGCCGCAGCAACTTCCGCGCCATCCCGTCGTCATCCGCTGTCGCAGGACGACCTCGGCCTACTGCAGAAGCTCGTGCATCTCCTCTCAGCCCCAGTACTTGACCGTGCCCTGTCGAGGGAGGCCCTCGCTCAGCTCTCTCCTGAGAAGTTTGATCTTCTGCTTCGCGAGCTTAGGGCTGGAGCCACCGTCGACCCTAAGACGGCCCTTTCCTTCTTCTCTTTTGCCTTGGAGAACTGCGGGTTCAGCTTCACCGTGGGGTCCTACTGTTTCCTCGTTCGCGCCGTTCTACGGGCAGGTCTTGTCGCACCCGCCAGGTTGCTGCTTATACGCTTGATTGACGGGGGCAAGGGCCTACGAATGACTTACGGGGATCCCCACCAATGCTTTCCAGAGATTGTTCAGTCTCTGGTGGATTCAGACGGCGAGGAAGAATGTGGCACGGTGTTGCCGGCGATGGCCGATCTCGTGGTTCATGTATGTTGTACTCAGTTCAGGGGGGACAGCCTCCAGCGTGCAGTTGATGCTTTCTTGATGCTGATTGATCATGGAATTTGCCCAAACAGAAGGACCTGCAATTATCTTCTCGGTTCGATGGTGAAGGCATCAATTAATTATGAGAGGATTCGTTGTGTGTTCAAGGCAATGCAGAAGTATGTTTCACCTGATGTGTTCTCGTATACTCCACTGGTAGACGCACTCTGCAAGGGAGGGCACATGGAAGTGGCGATTCAGGTTCTAGGGGAGATGAAAAGTTCTGGTGTTCTCCCAAATGTGGTTACGTATAATGCTCTAATCAATGGACTTTGCAAGGAGAAGATGGTAAATGAGGCATTTGGGTACAGAGATGAAATGATTGCCAATGGGTTAACTCCGAGTCTCATCACATACAGTGTGCTTATTAATGGTCTGGCCAAGACAGAGAGATTCCAAGAAGCAACTAATTTGCTTAACGAGATGTTAGAGCGGGGAATGTTACCAAATCAATATGTATATAATACTTTGATTGATGGTTACTGTAAAACTGGAATGTGGCAGGAGGCATTTAGACTAAGAGATGTAATGAAATATGAAGGGATTGAACCAAACTATGTAACATACAATTCTCTTATAAAGGGGTTGTGTAGAACAGGGAAAATGGAAGAGGCAGAGCACATTCTGGAGGAAATGCTGTTGCACGGAATCACAATTAATCCTGGATCTTTTAGTTCAATAATCTTTTGGTTATTGACAGTGAAATTCAACCTTAGTTCTGCAATGAGATTATTTAGGGAGATGATTCTTAGAAATATACGGCCTAATGATGCTCTCTTAACAACAATGGTTGAGGGACTATGCAGAAGTGGTCGTCATTGCGAGGCAATTGATATTTGGTCTAGGGTATTAGACAAAGGGTACAGTGTGAACAAAATAACCTGTAATGCCTTGATTTATGGACTCTGTAAATTGGGGAACTTGGAAGAAGCAATCAATCTCCTGAGATGTATGCTTGAGAGAGGAATGACTTTGGATTGGGTAACCTACAATACTTTGATCTCAGCATGCTGCAATGATGGGAAAACAGAAGAAGCTTTTAAGCTTAAGGAGGATATGATAAGAAGAGGGATCAAACCAGATACTTGCACATTTAATATACTACTACGTGGGCTATGTCGGTCTGGCAAAATGGAATTGGCTACAAGGCTTTGGAACAAAAGTAAAAAGGATGGCTTTGTACCTGATATATATTCATATAGCACAGTAATAGATGGGTATGTCAGGGTCAAGGAAATGGAGAAGGCAGAAAAGTTCTTCAAAGAGATGGCAGATGAGGGACTAGAGGCAAATGATATCGTATACAATACTCTTGTTGCTGGATATTCTAGGAATGGTAATATGTCTAAGGCATCTGGGCTTGTAGCTACCATGAAGAGCAAGGGTGTTTCTCCTACTCTTTACACATACTCTTCTCTGATGCAAGGATTTTGCAGTATGGGCTGTGTAGAAGAAGCAAATAATGTCCTAGATCAAATGAAAGTCGATGGTTTAGTACCTAATGTTATATGTTACACTGTATTGATAGGTGGATATTGTAAAAGAGGTCAGATGGAAGAAGCAATAAGCATCCTAGAAAGCATGGAAACAATTGGTTTATCACCAACTAAGGTTACTTACACTGTCCTGATAGATGGATATTGTAAATTAGGTAACCTTAGACAAGCAGTTAACCTCATGCATGAAATGGTAGTTAAGGGTGTCACACCTGACATTGTCACATTCAACGCATTGATCTTCGGATTCTGCAAAGAAGGCAAAATGGAGGAGGCTTTTAACATCTGCAGCCAGAATTCTCAATGGAACATTGCTTTAGATGAAATAACATATACCACTCTAGTACATGGTTTGACGAATATTGGGTGCTCAAAAGAAACTATATCAGTCTTTGAAGGTATGGTAAGGAAAGGGCATGAACCAGAAAAACATAAGGTTTCTCTATCTGCCAGTGAGCTTTTCCAGATTGAAGGCATGATTCCTACAGATCAACAAATTTTTGATAGCAAAACATAGTATGATGAATATGGGTGAGTTTTAGGTGGTGATCACACGATGGACATAAAATCTAAGTATTTTCAACTGTATGTCTCCAAATCGGCCATACAAGCTGCATTAGGTGCCAGAATTCATGAAATTCCATGCATATTTGTTAGCTTGTTAAAAGTTGAAAGCTGGTCTCCTGGGCTGTGATTGATGGGATGTGATTTTGCAACTATCAAGAAATTGACTTGTGTAAGTTATATATCTGTTCTTTATATGCTTATTCAACTGTTTATTAATATAATTAATCATTTTCATTAAGTTGCATTATTTTCTTTTGCGCCTCAGGAGCGTATCTATCAGTTTCTTCAGTTGTCATGAATCTGCAGCTCCTCCAGGTAAATTTTAAATTTAAACGACCGAAGTTATGAATATGCATGTAAAGTTTTTCATATTTAATCATTTTTACATTCTATCACTATGAAATTTGCTTTTTTGAATAATTACAAACATTTTTATACAAGAGGGCTTACTTCCCATCTTTTCTTTTTGGAACTTCATGTGGAAAGATATCTAGAAGATGGTGGTTCAAACAATGAAACTTAATTAACCCAGTTTATACTTTTGATATTGACATAGCTTTCAGATCAAATTAAAATGTTTGTTTTTATCATAATTATTTATAGAGTGATTTTATGTGCAATTCTTTTTTTAAGTTCAGTTTCAAACTCAACTTAACTGGATTCAGTGGTTCTTTCATTTGTGATCTCAATTTGGTGACGCACTCATTTTCATGTAACATGCCCCAAGACCACACTGAACTGAACCACTACCCCCCCAACTTCCACTTGCAAGTCTTTTATTACTTTACTGGGGCAGAAAGTGAGCTGTTCATGATGACAATGCTGTGTAATGCATGATTTTGCACACTATTACTTGGGCAATTTGGATGGAGAGGAACCATAGAATCTTTAAGCATGAGACATCTTCCCTGAGAATGTTGGCGTCTTGTCCTTAATTTCGTTGGTTCTCTTTTTGATTTTGGTGGTCTTTACATTCATATCTTTTTAAAATGTAAGTTGTCATTTACTAAAGACTATTTATACACACTCTTTTGTTTGTAGGCTTTTGCCTTATACGTCTCAGTTATATTTAATTTTACTGTCAATATAAAAATCGGTTTGATATAATGATTTTTTAGAGCTATTTTTATTTCTACAGGGAACAAGAAAAGAATGAAACTCATTAATAATGTTTGCAGGATTACATCAAGTTGGTGGTCTTGATGCTACAAAGTTCAAGTATTTACAGGGGTTACTTTTGAAGGTGCGGTGGTGGATCAATGGGTACCACATTCCAAAATTGAAAATATTAAAAGAGAAAGTAGCCCTAGATAGTATAAAGCTATAAAAGAGGACTAATTAACAACCTCCTCCCTGAGTACTACACAAAAGGTTCACCCAGCCATCTGAAGTTGCAAGGGAGGAGAATCTAAGATCCATGATTTTTTTTTGCTGAAAACAGCCAATTGTGGAAAAATTTCATAATTTCCAAATGTCAACCATAATTAAAAGCAAGTATTCTAAGACGGATGGGAAGGAAGTGTGAGGAAAGTTACTGTTTTTCTGGAAAGACATCCTTAGCTTCAATGACATCATAGAAGTGCTTCTTCTACAGTCAGGTGATGGCCGTGACACCATGTTTTGGACAGAGGTGGAATGGGAACAATGTTTTGGCTACAACCTTCTTCTCTCTCTCATTGCTTTTAATCAGAATGCATCAGTGGATGACTGCTGGAGCGATAGTTGGTGCCCCTTCGGATGGTCTACAGTCCTTAGCAGGAATTTGTTCGCCTATGAGGATGAGCTAGTAGGACTGTTGATTTCACTTGTCGGTTACACTTCAGAGAAACAAGATTAAAATAAGATGGTGGAATTGGAAGGGTAATGGTGGGGTGAAGAAGACATGGTCACATTTGGATGAGACAATAAAACTCACACTAGCATGGTTTGTAGAATCGGTGAAATCGGATCAGTTGATCTTAATCCGATTTTCACTTGAAAGATTGATTCAAATATGAATTCTATCGGAAACGATCTGAATCGGTTTGAATCGATCTGATTCAACTAATTCTCACATGAATTTGGTCGATCCGACCAATTCAACCGGGACAACTTAAGTCCCGGTCTGAATTGATATCGGGCCCGATTTTGGCTCAATGTCGATCCAATTTCAGCCATTTAAGGGATATTCCGGCCCCAGAAGATCGATTCGACAGTAGCACTTGGCAATTCCGGTGGGGAGTAGGCGATTTTGGCGATGGGCTTGCGATTTTTGATGATCTGCATGCAATTTTGGCATCGATCCTGAAGAATCGACTGTTATCCTGGTGATTCGGCAGTGATTCCAGTGACACGACATTGATTTCGGCGAGTCTACTACAATTTGGGCGATTCAACATTGATTTTGGCGATTCCCTTTGACAGTTGGTTCTTTCCTCCGTTGGTGAGTCTCTCTTCTTCGAAACTTAGTTTGAATGAATTCTAAGCCCCGATTGACTCTCACATAGATGATTTTTGTTAATTTTTAAGTTGTTAGCATCCATAATTGATCGAAACTTTTTTGTAAAGGGTCGTTCCGATCCCCCTTGCCTTGATAGTCACCTAATGGGAGGGGGGCTGTCCACACCGAACAATTTTTTAAGGGGGTTGTTCAGTCTTCCTCCCATCCTGATTATTTTTTTGGGTTTATTTATACTTTATTTAACATTTTTAAGTTGTTAACGTTACATAACAAAGAGCTTAAATGGTGGAAACAAGGAGTGTTCGATGCACCAATTTCCCGTGACATTAGGTGGGAGCATGGTCACATGGTGGATATAAAGAAGAGGGTGCAATGCAAATGATGTAAGAAATAAATGAATGGAGGAGTGATTCAATTGAAACAACACAACTAGATTGGGTGGCAATGCAAAAAAATATGACAAGGTGCTTAGGGAGAGTAGTGAGACTACATGGGCTTACATGTCAGGAAGAGCCTCACAGAATTGATCTAAATGGAATAGAGGGATGAGGTGTATGATGAGCTCATGGGAAGAAGAGATAACTATCCGACCCACAAAGGGAAGGAGAAATGGAAAGCTAGGCCTATACTTGAGGACAAAGAAGATGAGTCTTCCACAGACTTTGAGCTGAGGAAGACGAGGCATGCAAGTAAGTATGCACAGAGAGAGGAGGAAGGTAGTAAGAGGCTTTACAGCTAGAGATGTTCCAATGCGTCATTCACAGTCCAGCTGACCCCACCTAGCGAGTGTGGGAGTAGGAGAGGAGATATTTGAGACGTATTGTTGTTCACATTCCACACGCTTGGCCACCGCACTAGTAATGGATGACCCCTATTACTTTAAGAAGTAGAGTGTTTCTCAAAAGATATTAAAACAAACATTTAAAGGCATAAAAGCAACTGACACAACTGTCAAGAGAATAATAAGACATATTATAAAATTTTTCTTACATTCAGATATGAAATTTACATTGTTAATTTATTTTATTTAATTTTTTTCTTAAAATTTCTTTAACTTTTACGTATGCATGTTTATGTGGGTATCTTTGTACATGTATCATCCACCAATCTCTACTTTCAGACTATGGTGGATGCTATGGCTGAGGTTGGACCGGGACTAAAAGTCCCTAATAGCCAATACATATATGGAGTTGACCTAGAGGAGGAGGTAGAGGAGCTGAAGTCATGTATAGATGACTTCAAGCTGGTTTGGAAGGAGAGGGGTTCACAGTGATGTGCAATGGATGGATTATCATTAGAAAGAGGTCCTTGATTAATTTTTTGATTTACTATTCAGAGGGCACCATATTTTTGAAGTCAGTAGATGTTTTTGGTCAGATTAAAAATGTTGAATACATATTTTATTTAATGGATGCCGTTTTGGAGGAAATTGGGAAGGAAAATACTATGTAAATTGTGATAGACAATGTGCCCTCCTACAAGGTAGTGGGTAAGAAGTTGATGGAGAAGAGACACCATCTTTTTTGAGTTCTTTTTGCTGCACATTCTATTGATCCTATGTTGGAGGATATTGGTAAGGAGCCATTGTTGTCTACACTTGTTAGTTAGGCATAACTTATCACATCTTTTATTTATTCATATTCCCATTTGCTCCATATTATGAGACAATATATGTAGGTGTGCAATTTCATTAGGCTTGGGCTTATAAGGTTTGTTACAAATTTCATTGCCCTGGAGAGTTTACATTTGCATAGACATGCACTTGTGTTGTTCATTGTATTACATGAATATATAATGTACATGACTAGTTTGCATAATAGGATGGATCAGTTAGAGACGTTAGCACAGATGGAGAGGTACATTATGGACAAACATTTCTAGGAGAGGACCCAATATTATTTATCCATCATTGAGCCACTGATAAATGTGTTGAGTTTAGTGGACTTAGATGATAGAAATTAGATGGGAAATCTTTATAGTGCAATAGATAGGGCAAAGTTGAGGATAAATGAGAAAAATCTCAGAAGCTACAAGAAGTGGTGGAAAATTGTAAATGTTAGATAAGACAAGACATTGCACCATGATGTGTATATAACAAGTAATTTTCATAACCTTTAATTTCAATATTTTTTTTCATTATTAAATGTATGTCCTTATCTTTCATCGGGTATTCAATGCAAGATATTTCTTAGACCACAAGACAATGAGGTGGCGAGGGGTACATTAGCTATGATTGGAAGACTTTCTATGATTTCGCAGGATAGGATAGAGGCTGAGTTTGAAGTGACAAATGACTATTGAATTTGTTTTTAAAAAACAAACTAAATTACTAACTCTGTAAGATTTATGTTTTTTTTCAATACAATCATACATGATGAGGGTTGGAGTGTATTTATTTCCAGATCTAAGATGCTCCTGTGATAAGGTTTTTCAAGGTATGTAAATATAAGTTGTAATAACTTATTGTTAAGTATATTTTTATTTGACAACACTAACAGTTTGCTCTATTAGGATTTTTTTGCAATTGGATGGTGGGTTTAAGTGAGTACAATAAGTGGATGGAATTCACTAACTTTCATTGCCATGTGCATATTAAGCTAGAGCACTAGTTCTTTCCACTGCGAGAGAAATTGAAGGACCTTTAGCCTTATTCACACAAATATAAGGAATAGGCTGAGGTCTAAGAGACTAGACAAGCTAGTGTTTTGCCATGACAACATGTGCTTGCGGATCAAGAACATCAAGACTCATTAAAAGTTGACAGAGGAGAGATTTGCAAGATTTCCAAGAGGATCTTATAAAGAAAGAGTTGCTTTAGAGTCTCAGGTGCTTGAAAAGGTGGATGTAGACATAATTTTTTAAGAGGAACATCCACTTATTATATGGTTAAAGAAGAGGGAAGGGAGGGCATCACTAGAGTTTGACCCAGATGGCCATGCATGGGCTAAAGGGGAGTTTGATGGTGTTGAGGGTGAACCTATGGAGGACGTTATTCATGAAACTATGCGTATATCACCCCAACTTCATCCTCACCTTCAGCTTTATCTTCACCCCTAGCCCTATACCAACCCCCAGCTGTAGATCCACTTCCAAAAAAACAAAGCAAATGATGCACAAGCCACACAGGTCTTTTGCAGCATTAAAGAATGTATATCAGCGTGGGTTGAGTCATGAGATTTCTTCCAAGTTAGAATAAGAACCTAAAAAGAGGAAGTTAGACATCAAACGACGTCGTACCATTGGAAGAAGTGATACGACCTCAAATGATGATGGGGAAGAGTACATACCACCCACTCAGGCTTCATTGCCTTCACATAGAAGAAGTGGTGGTGGTGGAAGAGGAGAATTTGGAGGAGGGGGATTTAGAGAAGGAGGTGGTGTTTCTACTTCTAGTGAACGTACTAGTGGTGTAGATACATCATATTTTGGCTTTAGACAATATTTTAGTAGGAGAAGTTAGCACTGGCATCAAGAATACTTTGATGAGTATGTAGCAGCCAATTATCCAGAGGTTGCTTCTCCTTTAGCTTTTCAGCCATACTATTCAGTGGATCCTCTCCAGGAGACTAGAGACATCTTATAATTTTGGCCGGATGGCATTATTTTCATATGTGCCCGCAGAGTGAATGGGGTACTTACAAATAGAGTGAAAATGATGACGACACCTACTATCACCAAATTTGGTGTAAGGTATATCATTTATATAATTATATCACTATCATCTGTCATTTATATTTTAAATTTGTAATGATCATGTTTTATGGTTCTTATGACATTACGAATTTTTATAGTGTTTTGTAATTTTTTATAAAGTTTTTTGATTTTGTGAATTTTTTGAAGAAAGAAATAAAAAAATTGATTTGGATTGATGTTGAATCGAATTTTCTTCCTGGGAATAGGGGCGGCAATGGGCCGGGTTTACCCATGGGCCCTTGGGCCAGGTCGACGTCTGGCCTTATTTTAGGCCAGAGAAGAAGCCCGCAGGCTAAAATTGGGTTAGTCCTCGGGCCGACCATGGAACCTGTAACCCGCGAGCGAGACGGAAGGTTGGTTCATACGACTGCGTGATTCGCTTCGCCCCCCTCCATCATCGCATCCCTGCTTCATCGACGCCAATGCAGCCCAAGTTGCCGATGACCTTTGTGCTGCCCATGCCATCTTCATTGTCCACAGCATCCACCTCGGTAGCTTCATCTACTTCAGCAAGGAGCAGCACCGGGAGATGGCACAGGGGCTAGAGGCATTGGGCTGCCCCTTCCTGTGGGCGTTGAAGGAGGACTTCGCCGGTGGCACGGTGGATTGATTGCCAGAGGGCTTCAAGCAGTGGGTTTGGAACCAGGGCCTGGTGGTGCGGATTGGCTGTCGGAGAGCTTCAATGGCCAACGGTGCTTGGCGATCACAGACAACGGGGAGGCACACGGCGAGTAGGCAGGAGCGTCGGACCAAGGTGGACACATGCGAGGGAGAGAGCTGGAGATGACGATCGCGAGGGGGAGAGAGAGAGAAAGAGAGCAAGGTGGAGACGACGAGCATGAGGGGGAAGAGAAAGAGAGAGGTGGTGCAAGGGGGCATTCGCAAGCAACTGACGATTTTTTTTTAAAATTGCATGGATGGGATATGTAAATAGTTTTCTTTTAGATAAATATTGTTGTTATTTTTTTTGATATTACATTATGTTCAAGACTTCATTTTCTAAAAAATGTGTTGTGTGCGGAGATGTCTTATGAATAAGTATCTCTTTTTCGCTCCGCTGAGGGGCTATTTTTTTGTACTTTTCAGAATTTAACAAAATTTTATTAATTTTCTTATTACTTTTTATAATCAAATATTTTAATTTGTGGAAAATTTAAGTTTTTATTATTTTTAAATGTTTTAGTTCTTGAAATTTCATACAAATTTCATACCGTTTGAATATTTTGACTGGGTAGAAGTTTAATTTTTTATTATATTTATATTTTTTATTCTTAATTTTATATATTTGATAATAATATTTTTGAGATAAAAATTAAGTTGAGCTGGACTGGTCGGGTCGGGTTGGGCCAAGTTAATATTTTTTACAGGTTGGGTCGGGTTGGGCCAACAGTGTAATGTGGGCCGGGTCGGGCCGACCCAATACTCATAGGATTGGGCCTTAATTGGGTCGGGTGCGGGTCGGGCCGGGCCCGGACCATCGACACCCCTACCTGGGAATTGGTTGAATTAGATTGATGTCAATTCTAATTTTGATTCTAGAATCCTTGCGCACTAGAGATTCATATATTCTTATGAATAATATTTTGGATGCGACTTTCGACCATGGCTAGACAGCTTTGGCTTGAGGACATAGGAGCAAAATGTGCAAGTTTTGTGGAGTCTATATTAAGATCCAGCAACACCTTTTCTTTTCGTGTGGCATCATTAGAGTGATTTGGATGATCCTTTCAAGAGCTTCATTATACAAGTGGACAATTTGGCAGACTTTGAAGTGGCTTTTACTTGGTTGATAATGGGTAGGTTGAGTTCATTGTGCAATGTCGCTTGGAGGTTGCTTTTTGCAGTAGCACTATGCGATTTATAGGACTAAGAGCAATCAAGGAAGGCTGGGTTGGGGGTTGGCCCAGGGTCGGTCGGCCTTAAAACATACTTAGACAAGGTTGTGACCTAGGCCATGACCAGTTGGAAAAATTTGTTTTAAAGAGAAAATTGTATAAAAGCAAAAAATATAAAAATTGATTTTTTTTGAAAAATATAGGATATTACTAGAAAAAAATATTTAGTTCTATTCAAATATTATATTTTGTCGTGTTCCTGCATAATTTATGTACTCTTCCAATGACATTTGGGAAGAATACATAACATTGATCATATATACATGCTGATTGTGCTCGTCATTATCTTGTACAATCATCTTAAGATAAGATTCCAATGATTCACCATTACTATTATACGTGAAATGCATGAAAGTGTCTGATGAGGATTTATACGTAGGTTGAGTCATTTCATAATTCTCTCGGTGATATGTAGGAAACCAAGAGTCTTAGGAAGACTCAACATTTTTTTAACATTGTTTGTAGTAGTATTGACGCCTACCATGTTGTGTGTGCTGTTCTCCACCACATTGCGACTATGCACCATGATCTACGTCTTAACACGTGTATACTGTTCCTCTTTGGTGAACTATATCTGATGGGGACCCGGTCCAGTTCATTTTGGGGTCTATTTGTATTTACGTCCATTTGGACATATTTGTAATTATTTGAAGTCTTTTGAGTCCATATCTTTGATTTTTCATCCATGTATGTAAATAGTCATCTTTAGGGTCTCTTTGTAAACTTAGCTCATCTATTTAAGAGAGAGCTCATTGTTGGAATGAGAGAGAGTTTTAGTTGAATTTTTGGAACCCTAGAGGAGCTGCCCCTTGTGCTGGGGTGCTGCCCCTTCCCCTTCACCCCCTCCATGATGGAGGTCGTCCAGTTCCACCTCCGGTGAAGACCGGTCTCCTTCGTGACCCTCCGGCGTGGGTGCCTTCATCACCCTCTTCCGTCCAGCGGCCTCCGAGCCATTTTTGCCCCTTCCCCCTTCATTGGTTTGAGTTCGACTCTTACCGACTCCGTTTGCCTACGTTTCCGTCCGTTTCGACACCTCCGACGACGTCCACCACCTCTGCCCTAGCCCCTCCACCTCCGGCGATCCCTGGAGTACCTCCACCTGTCCGCCCCGTTCTGTTCGGAATCCCTAACACCCCTTTTGCCGGATGAAGAAGGAAGAGGAAAAGGAAGAGCTCCGGCGGACGGTTCCGGGAGCACACCCCCCTGCTAGGTCTTTGGGACCCTCCTCCTCCGTCGACGGCCCAGCTTCCGTTGCCCCCCCCTTCCGCGCGCATCCGGCGCCTTCCGGAAGACCCAACGCCGATGAAGACGACGACGGAGGGAGAGGAAGAAGCCGCCGGCGCATCGACGGTGACGGCGACGGAGACCCTCCTCCCACCTGCGGCTCCGCCACGGCCGTGAACCCCCACGAGCGGAGCCCTCGCCGCCGCCGAAGGCGAGCAGAAGACGACGCGGTGAGCGCGAGCGCGGGCGTCATCCCGACGGGGTACGCGGCGTCAAAAGCGCCGGCCGCGTCTCCCCGCCCCGCCGCCAACCACCGGTTCGCCCCGCTCGCCCGACCGGCCCGACGATTCGCCCAGGCCGGATTCGGTTCGCCTCCAGGCCTGTCCGACCGCAGGTTCATCCTGGTTCAGGGCCGGTTCGACGGTCCAGAACCTGGTTCAGGGTCTAAACCGGCCGGTTCACCCTGTTTTGGGCCAGTTCAAGCCGGTTCAAGCCATTTTGGGGCCGGTTCAAGCCCGTTTTGAGCGGTTCGGGCATGGTTCGACATATTTTGGGCCCGTTTTGACCGGTTTAAGTCTGGTTTTGTTTATTTACTGCATTTTTAGGATATTTTAAGCCTCTTGAAGGCTTGCTACAGCGCCACGTCGCCGGTCCGTCCCGCCTCGTCCCCCATCAGTATCATTTTAGGGTTTTTCTCTAAATTTGCTGACCCCTTCTACTAGCCATAAATTGAAAATAAAAAATAAAAAAACAAAAAAACATACCTTTTACGTCTTAAAACGATCTTCCGACAAACTACGACAATAGTGAAGAATTAAGATGTTATTAGAGGATGTTACGTTGCATTAATGTGCATAAACACAAAAAAACAAACTCAAAAAGAAAAAATGAAAAAAAAAACTCAAAAAATCCTAAAACGCATCTATGTAACACCTTCAAGAATGAGGTGATGCCATAGGGAACTTCTCCCGCACAAGACGGCGTTGACGGTGGGTGCTACGGCCATAGACAGCGGCGAACGACGGCGAGGGGCACTGGAGAGGAGGCGGACAAACTTCTACAGGCTTCCAGTTCAGGGGAGAGGGTCGCGACTGTCGGGGAGAGAGAAGAGGGCGGGGGGGGGGGGGGGTGTTTTAAGTCAAATGGATCTGGGCCGGGTCTGGTTCGGGCCCGGATCCTTTTGCGACCAAGGAGATCGCCTCGCCACCTCGTTGCGCCTCAGCGGCTGAGGCGGATGAGGCGTTCGCTTGAGGCGAATGCGGGTGAGACGAGGCGATGCACCCTCGCCTCGCCTCGCCTCATCGCCTAGGCGACTGAGGCGCTCGCCTCTGATAACGTAGGTTGCATCATACATGCTGCTCATCTAGTTCTTGTCATCCGAGTCTACCGGTCTATCAATCTCAAGATAACTACCAGTGGCTCGATGATTGCCAAGTAGTAGGCAATTCTCTCCTATAATCTCTTGGCCTAGATTTGTCTTTCAGCCTTGACAAGAATCTCCAACTGATCCTCCTTGTTATACAGGTGGTCCACCATATATTGATAGTACTTCTTAAACTGGGTGAATTTGACCAGTGCATGCCTATGTCGATACAAACTTTGCAGTACAATAAAGTTCATGGCAAACGTAGTAGGGATTGGCCTGACAAGATCATGCCCTTCAGTGTACTCCCCCATGATGTGTAGCAGACGAGGATGTGAATAAATGAAAGAAGTGATAGTTTATGCCTATTTGACAAGTGTGAAAACTACAACCTCCCTGTCTATATCCTCTAATATGAGGTCAATGGAGTGCGTTGCACAAGGTACCTAGCTAAGATGTTGTCTCTTCTCCACCAAATTCTTCCCCGCCGCCTTGTAAGATGGTTCATTGTTAGTTGTAAACTGAACCACATCGTCCTTCATAATCTCCTCCACTATGACATCCATCAATGAAAAAAAAATATAGTCGACATTCTTTATTTGACCTAAAGCATCAATTGACTTTAGAAATGTCATGCCCACCAAGAAGTTTATCATGCTCCTTTTATACTACATGTCCACCCATCACACATAACTATGCAACCGCTCTCCTTTTATACTAATTTGAAACCCTCTATCCATTGCCTCAATTCTTGAACTCCTTATCTAACCTACTATCATATATGCCTGTTGGTGGGGACTTGCATTCTTGGTCCAACCTCAGCAACGATATTAATTATGGTTTAGAAGTAAGGGCTGGTGACTGTATGTGCTTGGATGCCTACATCAAATTTAAAAAATGTATTAGTCATAAACAATGTTAAGTAAATAAAACATACATACATCATATTTTAAGACATATACTTGCATTAAAAAATCACTTTACAATGTGTCTCACTGCTTTTTTTGCATTTATTCCTGTTACTTTCACCCCTTTCATAGTTTGTTTAATGTTCATCTGCGAAGCACTCTACTTCCTAAAAAGATACTCATCTGTTTGTGTAGATCTTGTACTACCAGACCGACGAAGTGGCTTATGTCTTCCTCCCTCAGTGTTGGTAGGTAGAGCTGATGCTGATCAGCCAAAAACAGGGTTAGCTCTGGACTCTCTTGCTCCCTTCCTTCTCTCTTCCTCCATTGTTGTTGCACGGTTGTTTGCATGCCTAACTTTCCTAAGTTCGGAGTCTGTGGATAAGTCCTCACTCTTCGGTTTCGAGTGAAGAGAACTCTGGTTCTTGCCTTGTCTTTCTTTTTACCTTTGTGGGTTGGCATCTCTCCTCTTCTCCTCTCAAGGAGCTCATCATGTAATTCTTCCCTTTGTTCAATCCTAATCCCGCGTTGAGATGCTTTTCCTATTAGGTAACCTCTCATCTCTTTGTTCATTTTCTTAGGCACCTTATCACATTTCTTAACATTACCACCTACTCTGACAATGTGCTATTTCAACCGAAATACAATCTCGTTCATTTCCTTTCCATATCACTTTCATTTAACCATCTTTTTGAACACATTTACCATGTATCTGTGATCCCAATTGACGTCAATTGGACGTGCCGACACTACATCTTCATCGTAATCGACCATTGGTTACATCTGCAACGTACGCAAACAATTTATCACAACTGTTAGACATGCATAAAATTTGTTTAGGAGCTATTCGAGAAGAGAACAACCCTGTAGACAGGGTTTTCAATATGTTTAAATTATTTTAGAGTCATCAGAAACTCGTAAAAATGAATGTATAGGCACTATGGTGCTGAAATCTTACCAAGAAGATGATAACGTTGAAGAAATGTCCTAATCGATATGTTTAAACGATTACAGAGTCGTCGAAAACGCGTAGAAATGAGCGTATGGGAATTTTAGTGAATAAATATTATTAAGAAGATTCAAAGGATGATAGAATGGCTTGAATAGAGTTCAAACGGCTTGAATAGAGTTCGAATCGAGGGTTGGATTGCTGGAATCCAACCTGGATCGTTGGAATCGCCCTAGATTCATCAAAATCGCCTTGATCGCCCTCATAATCGATTAATTCTTCCCTGAATCGCCAGGATCGACGTTGCACTGCCCGAAATCGATGCCAGAATTGCCTGGATCACTGTGCTTTGCCATGGAATCAAGTTGCTAGGGCTGGAGACGGCCGAAATCGGTTGATCCAGCTCTAAAATGGCCGAAATCGAATCGATACCAGTTCTGCATTGAGTGACAAACAAACACAGCTCTCCTGGCAAGCTGAAGGCTGCTGCCAGCTGGGCTGAGGTTCATCCATGAAAGAGCCCTGCTGAGGTTCATCATTGGCAGCCTCATTTCCTCCAGCAGAGCAGGAGGACCAGGGTCGCAGACTCGCAGCCGTCCTGCTTAATACCGGAGAAAGAGAAACTAGATAGGAGGGAGATGTGCGTTGGTGGTTTGCATCGGCGCTGGCATATGGTTAATGCTGGAGGCAGGCACTCACCCACGAACTGGGTGCTACGCTGAGTTCCTATGGTTAGTGAAGGCGGTGTGGCTGCTGCACCTCCCGACCTGGAGAGAAGCATGGTTGATGTTGGGCAACCTGAGAGATTCTCAAAATCTCGATTCCGGGTTTTCAGCATACTCGAACCCAAGAAATGTGCCCTTGGGTTTCCTGTCAGGTGCTTAAGACAGGAAAATCAATCTGGATCCAGGATAACTTATCGGGTTGGCTGAATCCATTGACAAGTCTACTGTTAATTCCCATAGAATTATTAAAATACTTAGAATACAAATATCTACAGTCAATTAAAATATTTATAGCCTTTTTTCTTTCCTACCTTTTTCTGCACACTTTTGGGAACAACTTAGAAAACTAGAAGATCGAACATGCAGTTAGAAATTCACAAATTAGAGATGCTGTAATTGATGCAGGATAGAAATGGTGGAAATTGACTTATACGCTCAAACCGACTTATAAGCTGCTTAAAACTATTTAAAATCCTAAAACATAATTAGCGATGACTAAAAAATAAAATAAAAATATACTGAAACTACCAATTGACGTAAAAATAAAGTTAAATGCCTAAAACTCAAATTATTCTGTCAAAATCCGGGACTATTCAGCACTGCTTGGGCCTGTGTATGCTAGCATCGGACTGTAGCAAAGGAGCCCATGTCCTCATTGTTGATCCAAGACCCAGGGGGTTGCATTAGCATTCTCTTGATCCAAACGAAGGAAGGATCGTGGCCCTTTAGGTGGATGCGGAGGCGGGCGCGCGGAAGACAAGCAGCGCACACGGGATGATGATGCGGGGGCGAGTCGGGAGGTCTCGGAGGCGGACGCACGTGCTGGCAGGGTTTCACGCGAAGACGGAGGTGGTGAAGAACATTCTGGATGCTAGCATGGCTCCTGCTGGTGTGTGTGATCGAACGGGAGACGTGGCTGTCATCGGTTCATCGACGCTGTGGCATTGAGGTGGTATCACAACGATGCTCCCGCAATCGTGAACCGTGAAGCAAAATTGTCCTCGTCGAAACCTTCGGGAGAACACACGCAGACAAGATCCGCGGGAGAGAGAAACGTCCTACGGCAGGCGAGCAATGGCTAAGAAGTAGCCAGATGTCGACAGAGTCGTGGTCGTTCGTGCGAAAGCAGTTCCTGAGATAGAGAAATCGAGGAGGGCTGTGCTCGTAGACGCCAACCGTGCGTTCTTCCGAACAAGGAACTGGCAGTCCCACTTTGTCGCCGTCCAGATACAGTAGAACAGGGGGGACCACGGGATACCGATGGGGTCGAAGTGGCGTTCGATCCAACTACGTAGATGGGAGAGGTTGCTAGGTCGGTGGGGAAGAAAGAATGATGAGGTCTACAACAGTACCGGGGATCGCCGGGACCGTTTTCCTCCGTCGTTGTAGATCTGAGACCCTTTGCCGATGAGCGGATCTCTTCTTTGATCGGCTGAACTCATGGATTGCAGAATCGGTCGATCCGGATCGGGATCGACCGATTCTTGGATCGGATCGGTACCTACCGATCCGATTCCAGTCGGAATTAGCGATCCAGCCGGGAGTCCCGGCTGGATCGGCCGGAATCGATAGGATCGATCGATCCCGGACCGATCCACCCGGATCGATCCCAAAATCGGTCGATCCGGACCGATTCGCCGGAAAACCGGAAGACCCGGAATCGAACCGATTCCGGGATCGATCCGGTCCTATTTTAAGGTCCGATCACCCCCTATTTGGGGTCGATCCGGACCGATTCTCCCCCCACTTGCCCCCTTCTGCTTCTTCTCCTTCCCCCCAAGGCGCCTTGGAGATCTAGGGCTTCCCCTGCCGGCGATCCAGCTGTTGGAGGGGGCGATCCAGCCTATTCAAGGGGCGATCCAACCTTGGGGAGGGGCGATCCACCCTAAAGTACACAAGGTTTGTAAGGGGGGGTTTCGATCTCCTTCCCCGGAATCGATAGGATCGGTCGATCCCGGACCGATCCACCCGGATCGATCCCAAAATCGATCGATCCGGACCGATTCGTCGGAAAACCGGAAGACCCGGAATCGAACCGATTCCGGGATCGATCCGGTCCTGTTTTAAGGTCCGATCACCCCCTATTTGGGGTCGATCCGGACCGATTCTCCCCCCACTTGCCCCCTTCTGCTTCTTCTCCTTCCCCAAGGCACCTTGGAGATCTAGGGCTTCCCCGCCGGCGATCCAAATTGTTGGAGGGCGATCCGGCCTATTCGAGGGCGATCCAACCTCGGGGAGGGGCGACCCACCCTAAAGTACACAAGGTTTGTAAGGGGGGGTTTCGATCTCCTTCCCCGGAATCGATAGGATCGGTCGATCCCGGACCGATCCACCCGGATCGATCCCAAAATCGGTCGATCCGGACCGATTCACCGGAAAACCCGAAGACCTGGAATCTAACCGATTCCGGGATCGATCCGGTCCTGTTTTAAGGTCCGATCACCCCCTATTTGGGGTCGATCCGGACCGATTCTCCCCCCACTTGCCCCCTTCTGCTTCTTCTCCTCCCCCCCAAGGTGCCTTGGAGATCTAGGGCTTCCCCCGCCGGCGCTCCAGCTGTTGGAGGGGGCGACCCAGCCTAACTAAGGTGCGACCCAACCTTGGGGAGGGGCAATCCACCCTAAAGCACACAAGGTTTGTAAGGGGGGTTTCGATCTCCTTCCCCCCTCCCCGGGCCTTGGCCCCTCGGCCGGGCGGCACCGCGGCGTGGGATCTCCCATCGGGGGGATTATTTCACCCCCCAACGGGGGTGGAATTGCACCTCCGAAGGGGTGCTAACACACCCCTTCGGGTGTTGAACGATCACCCCGAAGGGGTGATCGTTTTTTACTGATGCCCCCCCAGGTGGGGGGAGGGGGCTGGTATAAAATCCCCCCATCGGGGGGGGATTATTTCACCCCCAACGGGGGTGGAATTGCACCCCCGAAGGGGTGATTAGCACCCCTTCGGGGGTGTTGAACGATCACCCCCGAAGGGGTGATTTTTTACTGATGCCCCCAGGTGGGGGGGGTCGGTATAAAATCCCCCGTTGGGGGATTATGAACGATCACCCCCGAAGGGGTATTTTTTACTGATGCTCCCCCAGGTGGGGGGGGGGCTAGTATAAAATCCATCCATTGGGGGGGGGGATTATTTCACCCCCAATGGGGGTGGATTTAATTGGCCTAATATTGTGTATGGTTTTATGTGTTGTAGATAAGATGTCGGACGAGGAGCATGGCACCGGACCCGCAGAATTTCGTGACATTGGATGGCAACATGGCCATCTCCTTGATTCTGAGAAGAAGAGAGTTAGATGCGTGGTGCCAAAAAGAGATGAATGGAGGTGTGTATCGGCTCGAAGCAACATATAGCCGGGACGGGTGGCAATGTTAAGAAGTGTGATAAAGTACCGGCCGAGCCGAGGGAGGAGATGAGGGGTTATTTAACCGGAAGGACATCACGAGAGGGAGGTGAGAATTGGTCAGAGACAAGACCTCCATGACGAGTTGCTAGGTCGGAGAGATGCCGATCTTATGGCCGGAAAGAGCAAGAAAGGGAAAGGGCCAGCACATGAAAGGGTCCAAGTTGATTCTTCATCTTCATCAGATGAGGAAGAGGCCCAGGTTAGGAGAGCCGTTCATGAGAGTAGGGCTCAGGCCCGTGAGGATGAGGAACGAAGACGAGGAGCGGGGAGTTCGGCCACAGACGATCTGATGTGGGGGCGGGGACACACCCTGTTCGAGAGCCTGAAATTCGGAGGACACATTCTGTTCGACCGATGCCGACAGGAGACACTGCCATGTATAGGGAGAGTGGCAGAGGTCAGAGGGGTATAAAACAAGCACTTAAAGGGGTGAAGGCATCGACTGGGGCAGCAAAGAAAGCCCTTAAGCATATGGTCAAGTTCTTTCTACATGCAGGTAAAGATTTGTTGAAGTTGTGGTTAGCATTTGCTTGTCTATATGAATTTCTTATTAGGTTAGTTATTATTAACAACCCTCTCTTTTCCCTTATCTTGTTTTTGAATTTGTAGGTGTCCCGGCACATACAACCACCAGTCCATATTTCCAGACTATGGTTGATGCGATTGGTGAGGCCGGGCCGGGGTTGAAAGCCCCTACATCAAAGTATATATATGAAACAGGCTTGGATGAGGAGGTCGATGAGTTGACCTCATGGATAGATGGATTCAAAACCATCTGGAAGGAGAGGGGTGCACTGTAATGTGCGATGGATGGACTGGAATCACAAGGAGGTCACTTATAAACTTCCTTGTGTATTGTTCTGAGGGCACCGTATTTCTGAAGTCGGTTGATGCATCAGGCCAGGTGAAAAATGCAGATTACCTATTTGGCTTGATGAACAATGTGGTGGATGAGATAGGGGAGGCCAACATTGTGCAGTTTGTCACAGACAATGAGGCCTCATATAAGGCTGCAGGAAAGAAGCTAATGAAGGCTCGACCTCACTTGTTTTGGGTGCTGTCTCCACCACATTCTATTGACCTGATGTTAGAAGATATTGGTAGGGATGCTAATGTCAAGTCCTTGGTCAACCAAGGACAACTTATCACCTCATTTATCTATGGCCATCCACGACTTTTACATATCATGAGGCAGCACACTGATGGTCATGATTTGATCAGAGGGGGTCCCACAAGATTTGGGACTCATTTTATTGCATTAGAGAGCCTATACAGGTACAAGGCTAGTTTAAAAAGGTTCATTCTCTCCACTGCTTATCAGGAGTACATGGATACATACAGGAGCTCCTTGGATCAGTATGAGATACTGCTAAAGATGGAGCAGCTGATAGAAGATAACAAGTGGTGGGAGAAGGTGCAGTACTATTTGTCTGTCATAGAACCTTTGGTGCAGGTACTTAGGTTGGTGGATTCAAATGACAAAAATCAGATGGGGTACCTGTATGATGCTATGGATAAGGCTAAGTTGAAAATTAAAGAGAAGCATCCCAAGCATGGATTGCAGAATCGGCGGAATCGGTCCGATTCCGACCGATTCCGGAATCGGATCGGTGGATTCCGATCCGATTCCGGGCGGAAGGACCGATTCCGGGAAGAATTCCGCGGAATCGGTCCGATTCGTCCGGAATCGGTCGATCCGACCGATTCTTCAGAAGGCCGGGTCAACCCCGGCCCGGTTCGATTCCCGGTTCGACTCTGGACCGGGAATCGAACCGATTCCGGCCCTTTTAGGGCCGGAATCGACCCGCAGAGCAGCTCTCGGTCGATCCCGCGGCGGAAAGAGACTGCGCAGGCGATTCCGGCGCGATTCCGTCGATTCCGGCCTCGATTCCGTCGATCCAGGGTCGATTCCGGCCGATTCCGTCGATCCAGGGCCGATTCCGTGGCGATTCCACCGATTCCGGCGGCGATTCCGGCGATTCCAAGCTTGGCCTTCAAGGGATTCCGCCGATTCAAGCTCGGATCGGCATCGAATCAACCTCTTCTTCGAACTTTGTAAGGTTTTTGGTAAGATTTCTTCGCCGAAAACTTCGTATGTCCATTCTTACGCGTTTCCGACGAGTTTGAGTGTCGTTAAACTTTACGATTTCCGTCCGAACAAGCCCGTTTAAGTTTTGAACTATCCGTTTATGTCCATTTTGCACGGGAAAAATTCCGGATATCCCGTACGCCTATTTTTAC
Organism: Cryptocoryne crispatula var. balansae; assembly: GCA_036172225.1. Classification (NCBI taxonomy): domain Eukaryota; kingdom Viridiplantae; phylum Streptophyta; class Magnoliopsida; order Alismatales; family Araceae; genus Cryptocoryne; species Cryptocoryne crispatula. The sequence goes on along the minus strand of CM069928.1, from coordinate 18,510,908 downwards.
ACGTTTCCGACGACTCCGAGTAGAGTTAAACTCGGTGATTTTTGATCGAATAACTTCGCTCAAGTTGTTTGAACATCGATTGTATGTTCTTTGTACGGGAAAAATTCCGATACCCCGTACGTTAATTTACGACCATTTCCGCAAATACGTAACCCTTTAAACATACCGAATGGTGTGTTACTTGGGTTGTCCGCTTCCCGAACAGCGTCTAAATCAATTTTTATGTTATCTAATCATTTTTAGTGCATTGTTTACAATTTTTGCAGATATAAGCAATGGCCGATCAAGGTGACGCAAGACCAAAGACGTGCTTCGACGTGGGTTGGGAACACGGGCGGATGGTAGACCCGGTCGGGGAAGAGGGTACGGTGCAAGTGGTGTGGGAAGGAGATGAACGGGGGTGTTCGGCCGAAACAACATATTGTCGAATACGTGAGAATGTCAAGAAATGCGACAAGGTGCCCGAGGGAGAAGAGTGAGGAGATGAGAGGCTACATGACAGGTAGATCCTCTCAACGGGCGATTAGGATCGAGCAGAGGGAGGAGTTGCACGACGAGCTACTCCAGAGGAGGAGGGACCGCGATTTGCCTACCTCGAAAGGGAAAGGCAAGGGGAAGGCAGCAGCTGAGCCGGAGCCAGAGAGCGAGGACGAGTCCACGGACTCCGAGCTTGGACGTGCTAGGCACGCTAGCAAGCATGCATTGGGCCGAGGAGGAGGACGGGAGGAGGGGAGCAGGAGGGTCCGGGTCCGCAGTTGACCCGCCTTTGGGCTGATCAGCATCGGCTCGCCCTACTCGGGACCGAGAGCCTGACCCCAGGAGACAGGAGCCATACCGCCGTTCCACTTCTACCAGCACTCGATTTACACCGAGTGACGAGTATTTATTTAGGAAACAGAGTGTTGGGCAAATGGGGATAAAGCAGGCAATGAAAGGGGTGAAGGCAATAGGAACGGCTGCAAAGAGAGCCATTCGCCACATTGTCAAATGGTTTTTACATGCGGTATCACTCTTTAAATTAAAATTGACATTATGTGTTTTATTTACTAAAACTTAATTTTACCCTGATCCCAATTTTTTTTAACTTGATGTAGGCATTCCAAGACACGCTACCACCACCCCTACTTCCGTACGATGGTGGATGCCGTGGGTGAGGGCCGGACCGGTTTGCAAGCCCCGGCGCAGACACATATACGGCGCTGGCATGGATGAGGAGGTCCAGGAGTTGAGGGAGTGGATGGATGGGTTTAAGTTGGTGTGGAAGGAGAGGGGTTGCACAATTATGTGCGATGGGAGGACAGGTATCACCAAGAGGAGTATGATAAACTTCTTGGTGTACTGTTCTGAGGGGACTACATTCTTGAAGTCGGTAGATGCTTCTGGGAAGATTAAAAATGCCGACTTCATCTTTTCTCTGATGGATGGGGTGGTGGAGGAGATCGGGGAGGACAATGTGGTTCAGGTTGTCACTGACAACGAACCATCATATAAGGCGGCTGGGAGGAAGTTGATGGAGAAGAGGAAGCACATCTTCTGGGTGCCCTGTGCAGCACATTCCATAGATCTCATATTAGAGGATATATGCAAGGAGGGTATATCTACACTTGTCGGGCGGCGCGGAGACCATCACATCTTTTATTTATTCGCATCCCCGCCTCCTACATATCATGAGATCTCACACAGAGGGCACGATCTTATTAGGCCCGGTCCGACACGATTTGCCACGAACTTCATTGCGGCGGAGAGTTTACACCGGCACAGCATGCATTGGTTGGGTTCGCGCGATCCGAGGAGTATTACAACTATATGGTGGACAACTGCGTACGACAAGAAAGAACGATTGGAGATTCTTGTCGAGTCCGAGAAGCAGATCACTGACAAGAGGTTTTGGGAGAGGATTGCCTACTACTTGGCAATCATTGAGCCACTGGTAGCTGTCTTGAGGTTGGTAGACTCAGATGACAGGGACCAGATGGGAACGTTATATGATGCCATGGACCGGCAAAGCCGAAAATCAAAGAAAAAAATCCCGCAGGTTACAAGAAGTGGTGGAAGATCATAGATGACCGATGGGACAAGACCTTGCACCACGATGTCCACGCTCGCAGTAACTTTGTTAAAAAATTATTTTCTTCGTATAATTGTCTTATATGCACGGTGTTAACTAATAAAATCTTGCAGGATATTTTTTGAACCCCCGCATCCAATATGGAGGACAGGTGGTGAACGACAACGAGGTGATGCGGGGTACACTTGCAGTTATTCAGCGTCTGTGCCGATCTCAGCAGGACAGGATAGAGGCTGAGATAGAAGTAGGTTAGAGTTCATTAAATACCTTGGAGTAGCCTTACCAGGCAACTAATATTTTTTTTTATAAATTTTTCAGATGCAGAAGTACAAGCTGAGGGTCGGCGTATACTCAGATGCTGACCTTAAATATTCAGTTGACAAAGTGTCACCTGGTATAGTAATAGCTTGATGTCGATTTTATTTTCTTTTCATATAAGTTATGGTAGATGATGGGCTAATTGTTTACCTTTTCTCTTCTTGTTTTTTTATCGTTGTACCGAGTGGTGGGTTCGAGTTAACACCGGGAGTGGATGGAATCCACTTGCCGCCATCGGTATCGGGATACTCGCCAGAGCACCGGTTCCTCCCATTGTGACAGGAACTGCTGTACATTCAACCTGATACATACGAAAAGGAGGAACATGTTGACCTCAGACCGGCTGGAGAAGCTGGTCTTCTGTCATTACAACATGAGGCTGCGCATAAAGAACATCAAGGATCGACAGAAGATCAGCGAGGCACGATTTGCACGATTCGCAGGTGGCCCGTACGAGCAGAGGCATTCCTCCGCCACACCACCACCCGAGGAGGTGGACATGGACCAGATATTCCAGGAGGAGCATGCACTTGCCTCTGGATAGAGGAGAGGGAAGCCAGGGATCATGCACCGAGTTTCGATCCCGATGACCGTGCGTACGGGCCGAAGGAGAGTTGGATGGTGTTGAAGCCGAGGAGGATGCTCCGCCTCCACCTCCATCTACTTCTCGAGGCTCGGGCGGGGCCTTCTTCGCCCGCAGCCTATGGTCCGGCCACTGCAGCTTTAGCCCCGGCTCCGGGGCCCCCACAGACGCTACCCGGCCCCATTCGCAGTCCGGGGAAAACGAAAACAAAGATGACTGCACGGAAAATGGGAGGATTTGCACAGTTGAAAAAAACTTTGGGTTCCGGTCCTTTCCGGTACTTCGTAGATGGTCGAAGAGGTGAAGAGAAGGAAGCCCAGAGGTCGCACGTCTGTCGGCCCGGATGACAAAGACGCAGGCTCCTCCTCACTCCTCAGGTGATGATGACGAGGAGTGCATACCACCGACGCAGCCATCAGCAGCAGCTGAGTCTCCTGATTCACGGCTTCCAAAGCCGTATTACACGCTGGATGAGCAGACACCGCAGTCTTATATTATGGAGCCACAGTATCCAGCATTTGGCCAGGTTGACCAGCAGTGGATTACACCACCAGCTCCACCATCCTCTGCTTACGTCCCGGTCGTCCCGCAGTCCGATCCATACGACCTTGATGGCATGGCATCAGCATTATTTTCATATGGATATGGTCCCGGACAGTATACAAGACTGAGCACGAGGGAGGAGCATCACGAGCAGCAGGGAGAGGAGGAAGACCCATATCTATATCCTGGATATTGGTAGTAGATTGATATGATGTAAATTTTTTTTTATGATGTATCAACTCATTTATTTTTGAATCAATGGAATTGGAATATGTACTTAACTTCAAGTCTTCAATTGGAGTTCATTAGTATTTATTCGATGTGGTCCTGTGGATGAATGCATTGGTTATTTTTAAAAAATTTTCTAACTCATTTCCTATTTTTTTTAGAATTTTTTGGATTTTTTTGACGAAAAAAAAATTCAAAAAAAAACCGATTCTGGACCGATCCGGAATCGATTCCCTTCCTGGAATCGGAATCGGAATCGGAATCGGTCCCAACCGATTCCGATTCCGATTCCGATTCCGGAATCCTTGATCCCAAGGGTTACAAAAAGTGGTGGAAAGTGATTGACAACAGATGGGACAAAACCCTACACTACGACATTCATGCTGCAGGTATAATTTAGTAGTGTAATATGGTCATGATTACAAGTTATATTTTGTGTATTACCCCCACTGTCTTTAAACTAGTGGAGTAATAACGTTACAGGGTACTTCTTGAACCCAAGGATACAGTATGGTGGCCAAGTATGTAATGATGGTGAAGTATTATCAGGCACACTATCTGTAATTAAACGACTATGTAAGACCCAAGAAGACAGAACGTGCGCTGAGGTTGAAGTAAGTAATACGTTTCATATTAATTAAACTTTTAACTTTATCTCGAAGAGAAGATAAGCTGTTTTAGTTTGTGTTTTCGGATGACTTCATACGAGCACAAGATTGGGGTGTACGGGGATCCAGATTTGCGGTACTCGCGTGATAGGGTCCCCTAGTAATATGCTTACCCGAATTAATGACTCTTTAGTTACTTGATTTATTTTTACATAACGTTAACGATGCATGTAATTGTCTTCTTTACAATTACGGTGAGTGGTGGATTATGGTGACAAACAGAATCGGATGGAATCCACTCGCGGCCGTTGCAATTCGGGTGCTAAATCGAGCACATCGTCATCCGTGCGAGAGAAATTGGAGCACCTTCAACCTTATTCATACGAAGAGGAGAAATAGGTTGAAGACAGAAAAGACGGAGAAACTTGTCTACCGTCATTACAACACGAGGCCGAGGATCAAGAATATCAAAGATAGGCGAGAAGACATCGGAGCGAGAGATTTGCACGGTTTGCGGTGGATTGTACCAAGAAAGAGCACGAGCCCAAGCTACTCGGGGCTTGTCCTGTGCGGATGTGGACTTGGAATATCTATTCCAAGAAGAACATCCACTTGCGGCATGGGTGGAAGACAAGGATGCCGAGGGAGAGCCGAGTTCGACCCGAACGACAGATCATGGGCCGAAGGAGAGCTTGACAGCGTTGTTGGTGAGGATGAAGACATGCAGGAAGCTGAAGAAAGTCAAGTTCCGTGCACAGCTCCACTTCCTGATCCACCCCGGATTACAGCTTCTCCAGAGAGATATCCAGCTCCGCCCCCGCCCGCTACAGCTCCTGCTCGGATTCCAGTTGCGGGTTCTTCTACCACCACCACCACCCAGAAGAATGGTGGATTATTTAGGGCTTTAAAGTAAGTATGCTTACCTTCACAAAGAAGCAAGTCAAGGAGATCCTACATTGAAGAGGAAGAAGATAAGTATCAAACGGCGACATCATCTCCTTGACACCGAGACCACTCAGCCACCTTCATCAGATGAGGATGAAGAAGAATTTGTGCCACCCACACAACAACAGCGTAGGGGGGGTGGAGGTGGAGGTGGGGGTGGCGACAGATAGGTGGAGGCGGCGCCTCGGCCTCGGTGCGAGGTGAGGGTGGCTCTACTAGTAGTGCTCGGACGAGTGGAGCAGGTCCAGATGATTTGAGTGATAAAAGACACTCATGTTTGAGTGGCAGGGGCAGCAGACGCTGGACGAGGTTGAATGTTTTTGACGAGTTTGCATCTTCCTATCCAGAGCCTGCCTCAGACAGTGAGCCTGGCTATCTACCTCCACATTCTTTTCTACCTCCACCTCCGACTGATCAGGGAGTTTATGAGTTTACCGACATGGCCCAGTCTTTATTTTCTTATGGATACGGGCCAATTATGACTGATCCTAATCAATGGAGATTTGCAGAAAATCAGAATGACCAGGACAGAGATCCAGATCCAGATCCATCCTACTCCGGACATTACCATAGTTGGTGGTGATGGCATATGTATAATGTATTTCTTTGTTTATTTCATGCAATGTAATATGAGTGGTAAGAAGAATATGTGGTGTACAATTTGTGGAGTTGGGTATGATTGTTTGTTTGGTAAAAATATGTATCTTATTTGATGTATGATTGTTCTATTGTGTGATTGGATATGATATGTGTTCTATATGATTGATTGTTAATTTTTTATATGAATGAGTGTTCCCTATATTTTTTTCACATTTTTTTCTGAGTCTTATGTATTTTTATTGATTTTTTGGCGATTTTTCCATATGTTTTCAAAGAGCAAAAAAAAAAAACCGATCCAGACCGATTCTGGATCGGTCTGGCTCCAAGAGAATCGGCCTGGATCGGTCCGATCCGATCCGATCCGTATCGGATCGGACCCCACCGATCCAGGATCCGATCCTGATCCCGCGATCCTTGGCTGAACTTGTCGTCCGTGTGTATGACGACCTCAACGAAGGATCCGAGAATGTCGGGAAGAAGAAACGGTTGTTGTCGTTGGTGCTATGAGGGTCTGGTTAGATCCAGGGATCGCCAGATCAGACCAGACCGATGCTCTTCGAAGTCCGACGAGGACGTTGCCTTGTCGACGGATCTGTTCGCTGTGAGTGGAGAATCAAGATGGGGAAGTAGAGAGGAATCGCACGGAGGCTGGAGGATGAGGATGGAGGAGGGGGATCGGCGACCTCGCCCGTTTTGGAAGGTGGAAGGGGAAGGCCCTCTTGGCTGATATGGGAAGACGAAGGAAAGAAGACGAGGCTAAAGCCCCTGCACACCCGGGAGAACACCTGAATGAGGACTCCAAAAATTCTAATATCAACTTACTACCTTGTGTACATGAGACTCTTCCTTATATAAGGAGTCCTATCTATTTACAAAAAGACCCAACTAATTTGGCTATTTACAAAAAAGGACTAAATAGTAAAGAAATTACTAAAATTTCAATGCACTCTGAAAATCGTCTCGATCAGTAATATACTCTTTCTAGGTGTGTAAATGGAATTTGATATTTCGAAGTTCTGATTTTGATAAAAATTAAGTATATACAAGTAAAATTAATTAAAATAAAGTCAAATAAATTATAAAATATATAAAAATATGATATATAGTGATTAAATGATAAAAATAAAGTTTTAAAGAGATTATATCAAAATTTAGTAATTATATATGAATTATTAACTTAGTTTTAACTAAAAACTAATATATAGTATGCATTTCGGCAAGTATTGAATTCGGTTTTGATTCTAGTAACGGAATTGGAATTGAATTGAAATCGGAGCATAGTGATTTCAAAATTATCAAAATCAGAATCTGACACAATGCAGATGCCGCTACCGAATCTGACTCATTTGCGG